>MQRK01226864.1:1301-13526 GCA_001938485.1 Girardia tigrina
ATATATATATATATATATATATATATATATATATATATATTTGATTTTTCAAATTTTTTGGTTATGCAAAGCGAGTAATATATGAGTAGTTGCACTTTGGTTAGATAACAAATCATGCAAAATTTCAGCTTAATTGGATTAAGGACGACTTGCAAATTTGCAGTTGAAAATTATATATTAAACAAAGGTTTAATGCCATTCATTTAAAAGCTTAATCCAGTGTTTAAACGTAGTTTAATGCCATCGCTGTCAAAATAAAAGAGCAGAGGTTGGAAAACAAGCAAAAAAACTACACACAACAAAATTACACTCACTTGGTGAATAAATGTATCTTTTAATCTAAAATGTCATCATAAGACTGGGAGTAATGTCCTTTAGAAATAAACTTTGGACGATTTTGTCTGCTTATCAGCTTGGTGAATATTGATCTATGTCGGTTATGATATCCAAAGACATCGTGAGCAGCATCAGAAACCAGTTTTACACTTCGTTCCACACTCTGTGAATGGATAAGCAAGTTAGCAATGTCTGCTTTGAAGCCGGTACTAATCATTGACTGAATTTCCTCATCAGGAAGGCACTTTGTAGCACCGATATGAAGTGTTGTAACATCAATGAGATCATTCCACCTTAGAGCATTCCAGTTCACTGGTGGAATCTTTTTTTGTGACTCGTGGTGTCCAATTTTCCAGTTAGTAAGAATAACATTAAGAATAACATTCCTAACACCAACATCACCACAGCGTAAAGAAAGTTTTCTGGTAGAAAAAAATAGGCATTTCCCTAGATGCTGTGCTTGATAATGCCCTTGATATCTTCCTATGAAAGAAGATTCTCTTCACCAGTTGCACCAATAGTTGGAATTACCTTGTGGGTCAAATACTCGCCAGAGGATTGATCGTCTTCACCTGTAAAGGTTAGATGGTGCTCTCGAGTCACACATTTCTTAAGAATGACTTCCTGATCAGGTGTTGTTGTTTCGCTGTAAGTCAAGGTATTGTCATCCACTTTCCCATCTGTTACGAAACATATAAGTTTGATCTTTTCATGGGATGCAATTCCTTCACTGATTACTCTCACCTTTGTCTTATAAATATCTGACTTGCATTTGTCCATCATTATTGAACTGACGCCAACTTCAGGTCTCAGTAAATGCCTAATGTCATGTAACAAAGCATTCCCAAGAGCTGCACTAAGGGTAGACAAACACGCGCCTCTTACAAGCTCCATTGCATACCTTTGAAACTTTACCAGGCTATATGGGTCAATTGGCACATTATCTGTCTGCCATTCGTCACAATCATCACCTGATGATGAAGTATCTTTGACTCTTAATGCTTTTGGTTGTTTTTGTGAGCTCAGTTCTAAGTAAATTTCACTTTCGGATGATCTGTTTCGAGTCTTTAGCTGATGTAACTTAGCATCTCGGCGGGCTGCGGTAGGATCAACTGATGACATCTAAAATGCACCTTAGACACCTGTTTTGAGTATCTGGTCTCGAAGATATGCCCTGTCTTCAATGGGAACCTTAGCATTTGCAGGGCATTTGCAAAGAATGTGCTCTTGACAGCAGTTTCGCTTCTTACACTTAACTAGTGAATCACTGCATGCAACCGTCTCCAGTAAACAACAATAAGCTGATATATCAAAAAGTTTGTCCAAATTTGCATCCAAATTTTTTTGATTTGCTTTACCATGATGTTTGTTAATGTCTTTTACAAGGCAGAACAAGTCTTTGAGTTTTGGATTAATAGATTTATCTGTAATCAAAGGCAGTCTGGGATTCACTGATGACCAGATTGATTTCAATTTTGTAGCGGTCTGATTTACATAGAACATAACGTCTGCTCCAGGTTGAGTGTGAACTAGGTAGTGGTAGTACTGAATCAGCTGTATGTAGGTAGATGGATCCGTTGGCTGCAATTCACAATGACCACCTCCAAACGTCTCTTCGCTTGCCTGTCGCGTCAGTCGGTGTTTCTTTGCTTTAGGCATTGTTGTGTTGTGTTATATATATTTTTATACTCAATCTATTGATTGAGTATAATATTTACACAACAAACAACTCGACAAAAATCCAAATCGGAAGAATTCGGAACCAGAAATTCTCTAAATCAAATAAAAAAATTAAATTTGAATTGAAAATATTCAAAATTAAAATATCTTCATATCTAGATATTCTCAAAATTAAAAACAATTTGAATTCCAAAAAGTTGTAAATATTTTAATCATGTAAATATGTAGTAACTACATTGTAGTTAATGTTAAATTTTAATAAATGGTTGTTTAAATGGAAAACAGAAATAAAACAGTACTGAGATATCGTTGACTTTTTATTGAATTAACTAAATTGAAGATAATGAATCCAGCCTCATTTAACAAAGAATTTTTAGAGGTAACTAAACTCTACAGGTATATTACTCAATTCAATAAATTATCTAAAATTAAGAAATTAAAAAGGAAATAAATTAAAATAATTAAATACGAAATTAAAAGCCATCAGATAGCCTTTTAGCTAATTCAATAATTATCCAGTAACTAAGCGTAAGTTCCAGTATATTCTATTGTTGATGAGGGGAGATATTTAATTTCGTTGCTTTTCGTAACGATATGACGTAATATATTTTTCTAGGTCAAGTGAATACCTAGAAAAAGAGTTAATTAGGCCAGAAGACGTACTTTATCATAAGCTGCATATAACAATTCTCTGACTGCGTTATCTTTGAAGTCCAATTCGCAAAAAAATATTATATATAAAAAGTTTTTCACTTGTTCTTTATTATTTCTAAGCAGACTGACACCTACCATTACTCCTTATCCATAACCAAAATCGACCTACCCTAATATATATATATATATGTATATATATATATATATATATATGAAAGCAAACCATGGGTAAAAAATTAGGACCTCTGCATTAATAAATGTTTTCATACAAATAGGGATGTTGTTAATAATAAAAATTAAAAAATTATTATTATTATTTATCCGATTATTTAAAATTCGGATCCAGATCTAAAAATAGACAGATATCCAAATCAAAGATCTGACTTCGGTACATCCTTACATGATACAAAACTAATGCTTACTTCGATATTTTAACATATAAAATTTAAAAAAAAACTATAAATCATTAATTACTTTTATTGGTCAATAATATTCATAATTGATAATTAATAATAATTAAAGATAATTTGATTGGAACAAAACATTTAGTAATAAAACTTGAATTTATTTTAAAGAAATCATTTGAAAAAATGAAATTAATATTTGTTCTACTTTTCGATTCTTTAGGTTCCAGATTCATTTACAGTTTAATAACTAATTTGACGAATGATGGGAACTGTTGGAAACCTTTTGTGAATAATTCGAGATATTGCCAAGGCGTATTAACTTTGTTTCTCGTATATAACTGTTCTTTAGACCAAGTCCAAGTTAATTTTACTCAAAAGAAGAGCCTCACCGAATGCCAAGAGGAATGCTTGGCAAAAGAAAAATGTTTCCAATTCTCATTTTTGAAAACCCAATGTTATACGTATGATGTGGAACAACCGAAATGCTCATCTGATAGTGGAGAACATAATTCTTTACTCTGTTGCAATGGTAATTTAAATATATAAATATTTATTTTTTTAATTTAAAAGTTTCCATTTTTTTCTATTTATGTATTAATTTGTAACTATCTGATAAAATGTATTTGGTAATAAAAATAAACAATAAAATATTCAAAAAACACTTTATATGTTTTTAATAAATAATTATAATATTTTGTTTTTCGTTTTTATATTTTTAAATTATTTTTTTATCGAAAGTATAATTTTATTATTTATTTAAAATTTTATTTTCAGAGTTTTTTTGTAAGATAGATCGAAAAAAAATTTATATTAATTCGAGTTGAATGTTTTTAATTTCGAAATTAATTTTGGTTATAAAAATAAAATTAATAAAAAACTATTTAGAAAATTTTTCATCAGATGAAAATAAAGAAGATCAAAGATAAAAACGAAGTAAACAATTTTTCTTTATGTATAAAGTTTTCAAGTATGAAATTTGTAGGCATGATTACCATATATTCAGATAGTTATACTATGGCGATGCCTTTACATTTTCTTGCTCAGTATTTTTTGTTAATTTGCTGCATATCTTGGCTTTTGAACACACCAATAAAAATTAATTTAAACTTGTTTTGATAATCAGTATTCAGTAATTCAAACATCAATAATAAATCTCAGGGTTACCCAGGAACGCAGGTAGACATTGGTAACTGTGGATTCGTATCCATCACAAAGTGCTCATGATTTATTACTAACAATTGATTTTACAAAGCAAACAATGTTCAATCCCGTGGTTAAATTGGTGAAGTGAAAAAGTTGAATAAATAGATTCCACATGAGTCGAATGAAAAGCAGAAATAAAAGCGTTAGATGCTTTCTCGTATAAATGTAATCACTTTTATATCATATCATCACTTATGATAAAAAGCGGATCCCATATGATATTCGCGAATGTTCGATAAGCTGGGTAGACACGAATTAATAAGCTCAACATTCATCAAAAGAAGCTGATGGTGAGTGTTTAGTGATCTGTCGCAGGTGTAATCCATTTTTACTTCCTGGTTTGTTGATTATAGCAGATGTTTACTGCAGAAAATAGGTAAAATTAAAAAAATCTATCTGGACGACAATGCAAAACCACAGATTCCACTTAAGACCGTCTCAAAATTACAATTTTATCGACAACTATTTAAGATTTTCTAATCAAAAAATAATTATTTCCCCTCAATTTTAAAAGAAAATTACGTTTTAAAACGAATTTTGAAATTTTGATCGTTATTGTGGATGCTGAATTTAATAATAAAAAGTAAGTAAATGAAAATAAGAAAAAATGTTTAAATAAACTCGGGTATAATTGATAGACTCAAAAAAATGGAGGTGAACAATTAATAAGAGCGAGTGTCTGATTTTTAATATGTGTATTGCTGTTTCGATGAAAATATATTTTGCGAGCGTTTCTTTAATTGTTGATTCTCGTACATCAATTTTTGCTTCCACGTTGTCGAGGGTTTTCGAGGACGACCATTTTGTAATTCCGTTGATCAGTTCAGTGAACCACTCAGATGATGTAGTACAGTCAATAGAGCGTGATGGCCGCCTCGTAATTATAGTTCGTCAGCCACCAAATAACAGTGTGAATTTGAAATATCGTTACTGTTTTTCTTGTCTTTATGTACAGGTCGAAACCATGGAATGCTGCACGTCCGAGTTAACGGTAGATCTCGATGGGGAGTTCCCACAAGCAATCGTGCCAATGATTCACAAAATATACGTCGAGTCACGATGAAACTGTGTAATTCATAAAGCCTCCTTTACGTCAATGACATTGACAAGACTCCCGACCAAAGAGTCCGGAGAGTTACTTTCTATGGTGATGTGCACATCCCCACAACACTTTTCACGAAGATACCATAAAAATGACCTTCCATGAATTTATAAATTCTCGAGTACCAGATTTTTATTCAAATAGCTTCAACAAGCTGTCTCTCAAATGACGAAAGTGTGTCAATAATATGGGAACATACGTTGAAGAATGACAAATATTTGTATTGGTTAATTATCAATGAACTTTGATTTTAATTCTATAAATTCCATACTGGAATACTTAATAATTAAAAATTTCAAAGGTTTCCGTCAGAAACAATTTTAATTTTACATCTTGATTCGGGAAGAAAGTTTCATAAAGAAAAGAACGGATAATTAAAAGAAGATTATATTGGTATTCAAATCAATCTTATAGAAAGAAATTATGTCTTTTGAAATGATTTAATACTGAAATTAAATTAAGTCATTGAGAAATAAACTTATTTTCCCAAATGACTGAATTCCCAAAAGACCGAATTAATGCAAATATATTTAGAAAACGAAAATTAATTTTAATCTTAGGGAGAGCGCTCATGAAAAATATATAAAAAATCACTTACATACATAAGCACCGAACGATCCATTAATAATATGCTACCAAAAATAATGTTGTTATAAACCATAATTTTAAAATCTATACAATAAATATACAAAAACTTAGAATGCCGGTAAAAACTACACTAATATATAGTAAATGAAAATACATTGTGATCTTTGGGAATATCCTTTGGCAAATTGCAGTGGCACTAGTGAAACCAACGTTAATGCATTCACTAAGGCAATATAGAATACGAAAACAACCAACAAGACGTTAGTAAAAGGATTAAAAAATTTGTAGGCATTAGAAAATTAATTTAACTTTTTAAAGATTTTGTTGGAATTTTTAAAATTTGCAGTCTGTTTTGTAAAATATTTGTCATTGATAGAATAAACTTATTTACTTGATTTTGGTATAAAATGAAGAAAAACCACCTTGAAGTAGCAGCTTGTCCTTCCCAGTAATTACTTTAATGTAGTACCGACTACCGAACCGAGTGGCGGCAACCAGCACCTCTTAATTGCACGGGAAATTGTCGTTGGTGGACATGATCGGTCGGTTCCAGTATCCAAGGTCGATACGTGAGCGCGCGTCGGCTCTGCAAACGGCCCACAGCGGCTCGCAGAAGTGTGTTGGTCCTGTCGGCAGCGTCGCATCGGTCGGTGGTCCACTCGATGTGTCCAAGTGGGTTGTCCGGATGCTGATTCACTGAACAATGCGGCGGCAGCTCTGGTCCGCTCGATTTCATTCGATTACAATTTAAAAATTTTTAAAAAGTAAGGAATCGGAAGAATTTATTTTCATCGACATTTTTACCACATTTGAATTTCCCAAGTTTACTAATTTTAATTTAATTTAATTAAACAAAAGTCAGTTTTTTTGTTTGCTATCGATTATCGGATCACTACATTTAATAGTTACCATTTGTTCGAGAATTAAATTATTTTAGAATTTTAATTGTATTTTCTTGTTTTTATGTCTGATTCTTGTCATCTGATTCCGGGGTCGTAGGTTTGGGTACCGACATAAAACAGAATTATCATATTTTTTTATATTAAAAATTATCGCTTTTGTGAGGAATGTTTTGAATCGTTTGTTGTTTTATATTATATATGTTGTATATTGATTCGGATTGTGTCTCTTCTACGCAGATGGATGATTGGTATTCTCTTTGAATCCTACTAATTGAAAATAATTTAATTTAATTTTTAAGTAAAAATGATTTAAAATATTTTTCAAATGTAAAATTTCGAATGTAATATTTGATTTTTATTGTAATTCAAATTTTTAATTATTAATTTAATTGGTATTTTTTAAAAAATATCAAGATTTAATTTTACACAGTTAGAATCTTTATAATTAATAATTATTAATAAATATTTTTTCATTTATTTTAAAAATTAGTATGAATTCAGAAATATATACGAATCAAGAAAAATGTCGAAAAGTGAAAGTGGATTGATTAATTGTTGTCATGACAATTCTGCTTGTGATTTTAATAATTGTTCTAAAAATCATTGGTGTTGTTAATTAAATGACAATAAAGAACACATCAACAAATGAACTAAACTATTATTTCGAATATTGTTTTTTTTCTAACCAACACCGAATAATAATTCGAAAATATCCAATATGAATTTGGTGTTCAAGTCATACCATTTTAATTAGAATTTGTATTTATGGCAATTAAAATAGAATCATGTATCAAATATGGTAGGAAGAGGCAAAAATGAATTTTCTTTATGCGGAATACATTAAGAAAGTTACGGATGTTAAAATAACTTGACTTTAAAAATTTGTATAACATTTGATTGAGTCATGTCTTGGAAATTTTCGAATTAGTATTCAGTGTTGGTAGGAAAAAATCAATATTCGACAAAATCGTTTCGTATCACTTGTTGGGGTTTGCCTCAAATGACCGAATACCAAAAGACCAAAATTAATTATTACAATTTTTATTATTCTAAATAAATAAATTTAAAATAAGTTGTTATGTGAAATATTTTAAATGCATTAAAATTATAAAATAAAGAAAATGAAACATTCTCAATCTTAAAAGAAAAAATCTGATTTTAAAATAAAAATCTCAATTTAAAATGAAAAAACCTTATTTGATTTATGAAAATAATTTTGTAATAATTTTGGTCTTTTGGGAATTCGGTCATTTGAGAATTCGGTCATTTGAGAATTCAGTCTTTTGGGAATTTGGTCTTTTTTGTCATTTGTTGATGTGTTCTTTATTGTCATTTAATTTAGTAATTTTATTTTTTTTAATTGTTTGTAGGAATCTGAAATTCGGTTCCGTTGATTTTACATTGAGATAAATTTGGTTAAATTAATTATATAATGAATTAATATTATAATAAATTATGTTTAAATTATTTTTGTTAAAAAAATAGGCATAAAAATGGTCTAAGTGAGGAATATTTTAAATTGTTTAAATGTGAGAATGTATGGATGCTGTATGTTGATTTAAGTATTTTGATCTTAGAATGGTGATTCTACCACCAAGGTGGAAATTGGTTCTTCTCTTAAATTTAAAGTGATTGACTATTCGAACATAATTAAAATAATAAGTTTTTTATTTTTTAAATTAACAGTTTGAAATAAGAAAAGAAAAGAAAAGCATTTAATTAAATTTAATAAGATTTAAATTAAAGTCATTTTAATAATTTGATATTATTTTTATAATTTTGTGTTTTTATTTAGAAGTGATTTAAATTATAATTTTTATTAATATTTTTAAAAATTATGTATTTTTAAAAGATTAAGAAAAGTTGTTCGAATAATCATGAATAATATAAAAATAACGAAACCAATTAGATCGATCTTGAAAGATCTTCTGAGAGTTGTAATGACTCTAAAATTTAGAGCCTAAATGTTGTAGTAATAAAAATGCTAATGAGAATTGTCTCAATGTTCTTAATAGTCTGAATGCCATAAAATCTTTCGATATATAATATGCTTTCGCGAATTTTTAATTAAATTAAAAAATTAATGAGTATTCGGATATTGTTACAAATTCGGTTTTTAACCAATATCAACATTTTCGAAATTTCAATTTTAAATTTACACTTTTTTATGTTTCGGATTATTTATTTGATAATTTTAAGTAGGTTTATTTTTTTTCAAGTAAAAATAAAGAGGAAAATATTTCAAAATAAATGTTAACTTTTTCGATGTCAGTAAAAATTTTCTCTAATTATTTATTGATTTTGTTATTAAAATTATTTTTAAGTTTTTCTTTAAATACTATTGCTTTTTAATGGATTCAAAAATCGTTTTAATTTATTTTGAAAGTATTGGCCACTAACAAAATATCTTAGTGACTGAAACGTGTTGCATTTCAAAGGACAGAGACCTTATCTTTAGAGACAGCAACCATCGGTACTTTTCATCATTGTTGATCGGTAAACAAGAGCTCTCGTTATCATCAATGTAGTGAACAAAAAAATTTCCCATAACTAAATGAATTTTTCAAAATGTGCTTAAAATCATCGAAAGCCATATGAATTGAAGAGTCGAACCCAAATCCACATAATTCTGCACCGAATTTGATTTTATTTTCGATTTCTATTCATTAAATAAAAAAAACGAAGACGAGACTGAATCGATAAAATTTGATTATGCTAAAATTCAAAAAAGAAAAAAAAACTTTTTTGTTATTATTTAAACAAAACAATTTTTATAGTAAATAATTTATATAGTTTTTGAATATACAGTCACCGCTCGCTAATCCGAACAATGTTTAATCCAAACACCCGCTGGTTCGAATATTCGATGATCCGAACATTGTTCGGATTAAATTTAAGTAGTCATGGACTTTTACGTATAGGACTTCGATTTTAACCCTTAAAAGTTTTGGATTAATTTGGGTAATATAAGCTATATAGATACTTGTTACGGTCAAATTTCCTTAAAAATCATATTCCTAATAAAAATATGAAATTAAAAATAATTAAATTTTCGACTATATATATTATTTCTAATGCAAATTCCGTATATAATATTTATAAATTTATTAATATTATAATTAAAAATCCATTTCTAACTGAAAATTTTGTATTGATATTGATAACTAGAGCCCACGATTAACCGCGGTCGGCGGAATGTTTTGCCGCGCCATGGAATTTATAGTTTTTAGAGAAAAAAATGCCACATTGCGGAATTAGCCTGAAAACGCGGGAAAAAATATTATTGCATTTTTAATAAATTTATTAAGGAAATGCATTAATATTTTTGTTCAGCGCTGGTAGAATAATTCCGCGGCAGTAATTAATAATTACTATTTAATTTCCGATATGGAAATTAATATTATTTATTAATATTCGGATTAAATCATAGAACTTCAAAAGTAATTGTATGTAATATTTTTTATTTGTTTGTATAAGTTTCCAGGGCGACACGCAGCATACCGCGATGTACCCCGGAATTTATCCTTTCTTGCCGCGGTAAATCGTGGGCCCTATGTATAACATTAGAGAGAAGATTTTAGTAAAATTTTGATCAAATTAAGGATTCTTAAAACTTAAGGCGTTATGATTAATCGTTACGTTAGTGTTCAATGTTCATTGTTTGGTTTGGCTGTTATGTTTATCGAATTTTCTTTATCGTGAAGAATATTTTCAATAAATTTACGCTATTTGTTTTGTCGAAAAATAATTTTTATTGTATTTTTTTTCAAAATAGTGATATTTCTGAGCATTGCATTTTCATATTGCAAATTAAAACTCTAAAAAACGAAAAAACCCACATTCAAAAATTTCGTTCATTTACTCCGAACGATTTTTAATCTGAATACTTTAATTTTTAGGCTGTTCGGATTAGCGAGCGGTGACTGTATTTAATTTTATATGTAAATATATTTATTTAGAAATTAAAAGATTTATTTTTAATTTTATAAATAACCACTACAGATTTTCTTTGCTGAGGGTCTATTCAGATCATTTAGTAACGTTATAATTAGGGCTGGCAATTCTGGAATTGCCAGCCCTAGTTATAATATCCATTAAAAAGGATATTTTTTAGGCAAAGTAAAATTTAACTTTATTGACAAAAATTTTAAATTTAAGAATTTCTTTCAGAAAAAATGAATTTTTTCCAAGTTATGATTTCCTATTTCATAAATCCAATTTTTGATATTTATAAAATGATACACATTTAAAATAGTTTAATAGTAAATTTGTATAATTTTTTATTATATAATCTTGAAAACATTCGAAGGTCACAGTAGCAACAATCTTTGGCTGAAGGTTTTCTATTCCTAAAATAATGAATCATTTATTTGTATTTTATTTATAAACATATATTTTTTTAAAAGTAATGTTTAAATTAAAATAAGTTTTGGTAATTAAAGTTTGATAATGTTTGTAACTGGTTTTTGAGAGACAATTTTAAAATTTCTAATGAATAATGAATGTTTTAGTGATCTTTTATGTAATCTTTTTAATTTTCACTGTGTTCCTCAACAAACCATCACGGATCTTTAGTAAATGGGCTAAGAATATCTCAAGTAACTTGTTAATTTATAAATTATTTTTATATGTTCAAAGTATTTAGTTGGAAGCAGAGAGGCGTGAAAGATCCGTGAATCTGGAAGGAAAATTTCATTTCATACCCTCCACTTTCTTGCTTTTTCTTTATTTATATTTCTCCCCTATTTCGGTCTATTTTATATGGAATGAAACATATTATAAAACTTCCTTTATATATTTTGTTTATTATTGTTATAAATTAACTTTTTTTAATTAACATTTATATCTTATAAATTATTGCGATTTTCAACAGTTCTCAACACAGAACATCCTAAGAGTCTCAATACTTTGAAACAAACTTCCAATATTTAGCAAAAGTTATATTATTTACATAGCCTACGCTCTAAAATGAGTTTTCTTACTTTTTTTTCAAATGTAATGAAAGTGATGGGATAAAAAATGAAAATATTTAGAATCGAATTCTTTGATAAAACTCTGGTCATTTATCTCACCTCTCTACGAGTAATGAAACGATATTTGCTAGGCTTTAAAGGACTGAAGAAAAGCTAGAGAATGTTTCAAAACATTATATCATGAACCAACATTTTAGAAAGGTTACATTTATAGAATCTTGAAAAGGTTTTTGAGAACATAATTGCGTTAAATCTTTGCGTTCAAATGGAGCGTGTCAAAACTAACCAACATTTACGAAAATATTGATAAAAAATTCCGTTTTTTTTGAAAAAGATAAATTTGATCATTTTAGGATATTATATATTTTACTTATAAGTAT
>MQRK01226869.1:13357-28987 GCA_001938485.1 Girardia tigrina
ATATCTGTCAAGAAATACCTTATTTATTTTCATACGATAGTTCAAAGTTAAGTTATACGCGATTGAAATGTAAGGTGTGAAGTTTGACCCGTTTCATATCGAACAACCTAATACTATATATAATCTCCCTCATATACGATTTCCGAAAAAAGTTGAGAACACTTAACATTTTTGATAAAAAAAATTATGTGTCTGAATATTGAAAGATCTATACATAAATTTGCGGTAACATGTCTATGAATAATATAATAAAATAACTTATATAAAGTTAAAAATTCAATTCTGACATCGAAGTACAAGAAACTGCATCTTGCTTTAGACAGACATATCGTTAATCGTCCACAAGAGTTTTGGAAGAGTGTTGTTCTTATCAATGAGGCGGTAATTTCCATAAAACATATTAAAAGACAAATAATTTTGAAGCAATAACCAACCAAACCTTACCACTAAAAATCAACCTCAGTCAGTAATAATCTGAGGTTGTTTAATAGAAGCTAAGGCCAGGAACAATTCTCTTCCAAGAAAATAAAGAATCGTGCGACGCTCACAGATATCTTATAGTTCTCAAACTTCGGGTCCGCCAGACTTTATGAGGTGCGCTTTGGAACGAAGATTAGGGGATCTGTAATACGATGAAGTATAGTTCTATATTCTGACTTATGTACGTACATGTTTATATTATTCTATTTATCTCTTTGTATATTTCTTTCGTTTTATTCAAAATTAGGCCAAAAAAAGAATCATTACATTTCTTCACAACTTTTGGGTGTTATTTTATGCGATAATTTACAATTTAAATGATGTACGTAAATATTTATAAAATATTTGTTTTATATTTCTTAAATATAATTTTTTAATAAAAATATAAAAAATAATTTATTTTACATGAGGAAAGGGAGGATTTTAGATAAATAGAATATTCAGTGTTTAGGTTATTATTAAAAATAATTATTAAATAATACATTAAATTATTAAATAAATAATAAAAATGATAACAAGACACAACATTGAGTAAACTAAAACTAACCTAATGGAAACAAACATTGATCAAAACAAACATTTAATATTGACACTAATTATTTTTACGACTCTTTGAAATAAATTCGTTTTGTAAATAATCTTCTTTATTAATTTATTAATTATAAATAACATTCAGAAAGATAATAAATTTAAGAATAATTAGTAAGTATCGAAAAAACTTAGTATTGGTCAACCAGTTAATCAAATTAAAGCCTTTCCAAAAACATGTTAAAATATTGTGTATCATTTTATTATAAATTCTTAACTTCGCTTAGAATGTGATCGAATCTCGAAGAATAGAATCAGTGTAAAGGAACATAAATTTAAGAGACTGTTCGTAAAAAATCTACTAGATAAATCTAGATACAAAAGTAATATACAATTCTGGTCATAGATTTAGCATAATAGCATTTGTTTCATGTAATACAGTTTACATATAAAGAATTAACATCTCTGAATGAACAGAACAAACCTGAGAGTTAACGCTTAGTAGTCCTGTATTTAGCTGCGACAACAATTTCATGATGTCATGGCAAGACTTAGACTATACTATTAAGAAGTTTCATGTTTATATATAATTTCTTCCTTTGCTTTGAAATCAGATGTTGGCTTTGGTCACTGCTGCTACTTTTTTATAACATCTCAAAAATTATTGAGAAAACCAAAGATCCTGGAGCTGAAATGAATGTGCTTTTAATATGGTTTTTATCACCTTGGCGAGTGGGTGAGAGCATCTTTAAGATAGAATATAAAAAATATGAAACTTTCAAAGTTTACAGAAAGTTATAATGAATTTGAAAGTACGAATGTAGCAAATGAATAAAAGTAGCCCAAGATCATAATCAGGAGATAAATTTTAATTGGAACAAGAGTTTTAAGAAGATTACTCTAAATCTTTTTTGGCAGATCGATATCAGAGGAGAAACTATAGTTAGTAGTTAAGAAACTTGTTAGATACCATAACAGTTGACCGTTGCTCAGAGCTTTATTCACAATATTTCTAATCAAGGAAGCACTGCAACACAGTTTTGGCTCCCTTTAAATAATTAGAAATTGAAGATTTGTTATAATCGCATAGTGCAAAATAACTTTTTGTGGTACTATGTTCGGTGAAACATACTTTAATCGACTATTTAATACATATTAATACACACATTGAGTCTTTTTGTGCTATGTTTTCCTACTTTTTTCCAAAAATCGCTCTTTATAATGAATAAATGACCAGTATAGGACAAGTATATTGTAAATCGTAATATCCTTCTTCATGACAGAAAAAGACGATTAAATCATCGAATTTAATTGAACATATACATCCTATATTATAGCTTATATTATAAAATATTTTATGATTTAGCCATGTTTTTATAACTTTTATAACATTACTAATGTCACTTTAATAAAAAACTCAAAATTACATTTTTGTTTTATCAAACTAAAGAAATTAGGGAACATTTGAATTTGACTGTAATTGTGAATAATAAAAATAAATATATTTCTATTCGATTGGAAGAAAATTAAACAAATCAAATTATAATGGATATTGACAAACAGAAATCGTTTGAAATAAGTTCCTTCCTTATTTTCAACCCAACTCTCTGGGCGAATGAGACTGAGGAATTAGCAAAAACGATCATTCAACAAAACAAAATGAAACTCCGTCAGATCAACAATCTGTCATGCCACGCGGTAGGAGCCGGGATGCACGTTTCACGGATTCTTGGGGTCCGATATCACGGTTAAGACTTTTATCGATCACGATTCACACTGAGGAGGCAACGGATCCAGATCCTTGGAAAACGGAGCTCTCCACAGTCGAGTGGTTCAAAACGCGACTGACTCGAGTTGTTTCCCGGACCACAATTAATTTTATACTTAATTAGAACCTTCCAAAGTACGTTTACCACTTTAATTTGTTAAAATTTTAGACCGAACTAGGAACCTAATTTATTGAGAAGGTAGATTACATTAAATGTTTTTTTTACAAATGTACTACACTTATTAATAGTCTACATAGTGCGAGTTTTACTTTCTTAATATAGGCGACCCAAAAAAACCACATTTTTCAATAACGAACGTAAATATTTTAAAAAGAGTGATAATGAGTCCAAGTTGTTACAAATATTCCCCACCATGTAACATAAGGCTTTGAAGATCATCTCATAAGGGAGCCATCTCATATCTACCTTGAAACGGCTTTGTTCAGCTAAGAATTCGGGTAAGAACATCTTCATTTGTTCAAAGGAATTAAACATTTGTTCTCTCATCTCGGATTTCATGTTCCTGAATATATAGTGGGATATCAAGTTCATCGAGGATTTTCTGAGTACCTTTTACAATATGTTTTTTTCTGATTTGCATTAAGTGTGTGAAATACTCATCTGGCGCATACACTGTGTAGTGTCAAATCATCATGAAGAGTTCTTTGACATATCGATCGGAATATTTCCGCTATTGTTCACAGAATCCTTCCCCTTCTTAATATTCTCCTCAGTTGTTGCGTCATTAAGTGGAAATCCCAAGGAATGTCGCACTTGGAGCTTCATTCGGAGGGATGTACCACCAATGCTTAACTATACAGTCAGCAGTTAGATGGAGCATAAGAGAAACTAAAACATTAGTACACGTCAATCGCAGTAAATCTTTGTTTTTTTAAGACAACACAATGTCTTATACCATCATGTTGACTAAGGAGAAATCTAATAATTATGGTCATTTTTTATCAACTAGTAATATTCCTCAGAGGGGGCGATTTCAAATTTTGACAAAGTTGGGATAGCTTGTCTATCGTTTTAAAATTTAAAACAAGTATACTGGTCCATAGGGAAGATCCGCAAGTTTACTTATCGTTGACAAAAAAGTATTGAAAATACTGGTGTCTATTTTAACCAATTATTATTTTTGTAAACAATTTATTGCTATATAAATCCTTTTTGTCATTTTCACTGTTAAGTGAGTAAGAAATTTCTGATCAAGAAAATATATAAGAATTATTTCAATTAATGATTAAACAGAAAATTTTACTCAAACACTTAATTGTTCAAATTAAACCTAGCAATTATGTAAATAAGCAAAAATAAGTTATAATTAATGATACATGCAAAAATGATGTTACTAATAAAGTTTGGCTTTTATGAAAGAGATTTTTGTTCTTTAAATAGTTATTAATGGTTTTAACAAAAAGTTTATTTGTGATGTAGTATTTGGGATTTTTTTGTTATTATTATAAGAAAAGTATAACAAGTAATGTCAGTAATTAAATAAGGAAATCCAATAATCAATTAATAATTAATGGATTTCCTTGTGTTAATAATGAACAACGAAAAAGAATTTTAAACAGGCTTATAAATATTTATTTAGTAATAATCAAAAGAAACCAAAAAAACTCTATAGCAGCGGTTCTCAACCAACTACGAAAGACGACATCTCCCGTCCTCATAATATCATGCCGTGACCCCCACTCATGTACATCAGAAAACGTTACACAAAACTGACACATTTGCTTTATTTTGTTTAGTACACAAAATGTCAATGTGGGGTGATGTCTTGCTCAGTGAGCAGCGAAACTCACAGTCAAGGTCAGATAACCGGTTTCTGTACTTTGTTTTGATTACCACAAGGCTACAGAAACATTATTCGAATAAGTAGGGCATTGGAAATACACCTATTCTTGTTTTATTATGCCAACAAGGCATTTATATATGTCAGATGACTTATGTACAATGACATAAACATATCTTATGTCATCCATTTTTTATGCTAATTTTATGCGAAGTAAGGATTTTATTTTATATAATATTTTTTATATAATAATTTTTTATATATCAGTTATATAAATTTTTTTAAAGAAAATAATAAGACCTTTTTAAAATAACATTTATTAAATAAAATAACATTTAATCTAAGACATCCTCTTTTAAAAGTGACTCCGGAAAAAATGTCTTGATGTGCTTAAAATACTTCGATAAATTCGAGTATTCATCTTTCGCAACCTCAGTTGTAATGAGGTTGACCAAGCACTCCACTTTCTGATGCTGCGAAATATCAGAAAATGCCGTTCTTGTGATACTCTTCCGGACGCTTTGTTTAACCTTGCTGAAAACCGCTTCGATCGGATTCAGGAAAGGGGAGTACGGAGGAAGTTGCATAATTTCCAAGTGATTTGGGGTTGTTATTCCCAGATGAATGGAAGCATTATCGTGGATAATGTAATGCTTTCTTTCGGGCAATTTCGCGATGAGTTCGCTAATGAAGGTTTGATAAACCTGCCGATTAACGGAACCACTTACCACTTTGTAATGGACGGATCCTTTCTTCGATATTGCCATTATTAAACTCTGGTTCATCCCTCTATTAGATGGAACTGTCGCTTAGATCCTGGTTCCCTTTCTTGACCGTCCAGTGGTTTTCCGAGTCCAGAGGTTGATGCCCATCTCGTCCACATAAATGCATTCTTTCGAAGAAATTGCTTTCTTCAAAAATTGGTGGACATATTGTGACCGTATTTCCTTCACCCGATCACTATTGCGCTGCTCCACAATATTTCTCACCTTCTTCACCGTGTAAAATCTTCCATCCAAGAATCTGGCGATTGTTGAGGTGGAACAGGAAACTCCAACACTGGCGATTAAATATTGCTGCATTTCTTTTAATGTAGCTTCTGGATCCTCTTCTATATAATCCATTATTTTTGTTGCTGCATCCTCCTTGATGATACATTTCTGGTGGCCACCGATATGCCCAGTTGATATTTGTCATGTTTTTCGGAACCTGTAAATGATTCCGCGTACGGTGCGCCGTTTTAACCCCAATTGATTACCCAAGAGGTAATAATCTTCATCCATTTCGAAGGCATTGATTATCCTTCTTTTATCCACTTCAGATACCCTAATAATTAATTCAAACTTGATTTTAATTGAAAAAAAAATATATTTTTCGGTCTCTCTTCTTGCTCGGTTCGGTATTTTCCGATGCGGTCGATGTGCTGTAAATAATATAATAATAATTATAATCTAAAAACCTTTTATTTACCTTTTTTCGCGACAACTTTCGGTTTCTGAATTTGCGCTACTTATGTCTGAGTAGACTGGGTTCATAATTTAATAAATTAATTTTAAAATTTAAATTTTTAAATTTTTAAAATGTATATATAATAATGATTATGGACATATAATAATGCTTATAAATAAGGTGTGTTTGTTGGTATGTATGGTTCTTGTGTGTGTGTCTAGTGTTTGTATTGAGTTAGCATGCCACTTTTTTTAACCTACTTATTTACATATATTTTAGACATAGTCACTTGGTCCGAGCCTTATGCAAAATTTGACTGTCAAATCAATTTTGATTGGTGAGGTTATTTTTATTCAATTATTAAATATGAAGTTCTTTACAGGAATATAACCAAATGCTTTCGTGACATTTGCAAACGAGAACAAGTGTACCACCAGAGTTTGCAACACGGCCTTGCAGATTTCAGGATATTTTCCTTTCATTTTCTACCAGACATCACTGGAAGCCACTCCAGGATCATGCAACATTTTCGAATCTCAATCCCGGCATAAATCGAATAACTTCTCCTGAATGTTCTTCTGGTACATCGTCGATGTTGCACAAAAATGGGTTTTGAATCAGATGGAATATTCTTTGAAACTGGGGATCCTAATGGAAATAAAGCTCTATTTTCAGTCGAAGTTGATGCAAGTGCACGGATATGGATTCCTTTACGTCGCTCGGAAATACCTCTGCTTCTTCTACATATTGTGCCAGGGTAGGAAAAAACAGATAAACAAGAAGTTTCCACTTTATGAATCCAAAAGTCAAGCTTATCCGTGAAGGCATTGATCCTCTCTGGTGCAGTAGTGACTGTCGTCTGTGGGCCTTGCAGTGTCTGCCAAAGATGTCTATCAAATACACCAACTTCAGTAGCCAAAACACATTCTACAGGTGTTCCAGCAATTTAACCTTTTTCTTTTCCTTCAGAAAATAAGTAACCGCAACACAGAGCACGAATATACGATAAAGAACCTTGTCTCGGGAGAGCCAACGCACAGTCGTGCGCAACAGAAGAATTTCATAGTCGGCTTCCATGTCCTGGCACAAGAGGCAGAACAGGCGTGATTGTAATGGACTTGCCCTGATGAAGTTGATAATTAGCACAACTGCGTCCACTACTGCCTTAACGTTATCATGCAATGTTCTTACTGCAAGGACTTCGCGATGCAAGATGCAGTGCACACCCATGATATTTGGGGCAATACTGCGCCGTAATTTTTGTAATCCAGATTTAACACCCATCATGGCTGGCGCCATTATCAAGCCCCATCCATAGTAATGCCAAACAACTTACCCCATGGTAAATTATACTGATCACCAAATACTTGCACTTTCCGAAAAATGACCTCCATACAGGTGTCATTCTCTACATGTATACAAAACAAAAATTTCTCTTTCATCTTGTTATCATGTGGGTACCTCACGAACGCGATCAGCTGAGCAACAGAGGCGATGTATGTGCTCTCATTGACTTGTAAGCTCCATGCTTCAGCACTCTCCACATCAGCAATTACTTGTTCTTTAATATCTCCAGACATATCCATGATACACCTGTTTACTGTAGAATTGCTCAATGGTATCTGCTGCAATACTCAAGCTTATCACTCACCAAGCATGTTCCGAACCATTGTCGTGCTTCAGGAAGAATTATCTCTTCGGCGATGGTGTGGGACTTCCTCTTTTTCACCACAAGTAGGAAAACCTCATAACTAGATTTTAGCGCTGATAGATTTGTGACATGGAATGTGTTGCTTGCTTTCTTTCAGCTTTAAAAAATCCACATTTTTGTTTTTCAGTTCAAGATTTTTGTGCTTTCAGATGCCGCTCCAACTTACTTGGCTTCATCGATTCTGCAGACAAACCTGTAAGGTAGACTACACATTTTGGTTTCGCGAAACCATTTTCGAGAATTCTGGTGAAGCCAAATTGGGGAAAGGACTCATTGTAACTTCGTTTCTTGTCCATGATGTAGTCCAATAGCAAGTTCCTATAAAAAGTAAGTATGTGACGTCTTTATTTATGTGTTGGTACAAACAGCTTATTAAAATATGTATTTACCAAGTCGATAAGTAAATTGCAAAATCCAAATTCAAGCTGGTAATGAAGAAAGAACGCACGTAAGAGTGGTAAGACTAATCGCAGACAGATATAGGCACTGCTTCCACAAACACACGTAAGCTACACTGCGCGATTGTACGGTTATTCAGGCAGCATGCAAGCAGGTTTAAATGCACGCGTACACAACATACCTTGTGACTATGTGTAGCTACCCATCCACCCACTGGTCCTGGTCAATTAGCATGAGTAAACATGCGGCCTGTCTTCTCCACCACACGTCAGTGGAAAGAAGAGCAAGTCCACATTCCCCTTACTCCTCCTGTTGACACAGAAATGAACATGCGCACATACACGCACCCACTGATATGCAGTGGGGTTTCGCAAACCAGTGTGAGAGGGTATTAATGTAATCTCATAAGCAGATATATTATTATAACAGGAAACCATGCTGGTCACTCACACCCTACATAATGGTTCATCTGTATGACTGTTTAATGAATCAAAAAACTAATAAGATGAATAATTATTTTGCATTAAAACAATGGCCCTGCAACCCCATGACAATCCTGCTTGTGACACCCATGGGAGTCGTGACCCACTGTTTGAGAACCGCCGCTCTTAAGAAAAAATCACATTATAAGAAGGACTTTTTATTACCACATTTTTATTGTTTACTAAAAAGTATAATCACAGTCTTTTACGAGTGGGTGAAATTTCGGGTTTCTATTGTAAAAAAAATTTGTAAACAAAATGTAAATTGATTCATATTTAATTAGAAACTCTATTTTGCCACCTAAAATGCTCATATATTGTATTATCATATAATAAAGAGACAAAGTTTTAGAAATCTAGCTGAACTAGAAAGAGCAGAAAAATACACCCGAACAAAAAATAGACAACAAACTGAATAGTTCGACATAGATAGCTTAGTCTTTAGAATACCGTTTTCACACCTTACACCCCGAAAAAGTTATTTTTTACTGCGGGAAGTTTATGGAAAACAGTGGGATATGTGAGTAAAAAAAATCACTATTGGTTTTTTGAAAATTACTCATGATAAATATATAACCAAATAAACGATGAAGAATCTAAGAATGGATTTATTACTAAAATGACTAAATCATTCAGATATTTAATGTTTTAATTGATTCGTTTATTGTCATGGATATTTCGATTGGATCACGGGAAGTGAGGGAAGAATGGATTGCAAAAAATCATCCAAACAAACAGATAAAAAGGAACACAGTGAAATAATAAAAACATGGTAAAATTAATCACCCATGTTACTTCTCTAAGTATTTTAAAGGAATCTTGCTTGATTCTTTACTATCTAACTGATTCACAAAATAGAAGTATATATTTTTATGGAATGCGATATTATATGTGTCATAGTTTCATCATTATTGTCGTGAAGTAGCTCAGAGACTTTTCATGATTCGTAGGTAACAATTATAACTAATATAACAAAAATAACTTTCTTTTCTTCAAATCTTCATTGATGAAAGTCATCAGAAGGTGTCAGTTTTTAGACATTAATAAAAATTTATTATTTTAATCTAAATAGATAATATTTAATTTTGATGGTAATGCGATAAAAGTGTTTATTACTATTATTATTATCATATTAATTGATAAATATCTTTTGGTAAAAAAATATTGAAATAAGTGCTACTTTCTGGAGTTATTGATATCTTTTCATACATTTTTTACACAAACATCCACATATAATAAAATCATGGCTATCTCATTATTATAATATGAGAATAATAATATACTATTATTCATCGAGGGTATGTTAACAATCTATTTCTATCAGTTATCTTGAGTTTAAGTTGATTTAGTTACGCTTCGGTTCAAGGTTTAACCTTATTTTACTTTTTACTGAAACAGTATACCTTTTCACCTTCAAGAGACGCAATAGCGAAAAAAAATCATCAAAACTTCATAAAAAATTAACAAAAAGATTCCCGAAAGTCCAAAAATCAAAATCGTCAATCAAAATTAAAAAAACTAATATTTTCTTCAGAACTGAATAATTTGTAAAAATGGCTCATTAGTAAAGTAATCATAAACATGCAACAGTTTTATGACAATTATAACTAATAAATGAAGATATGATTTCCCAATCCCAAACGAATTACAACAGTCATTTGTTACTTACACGCTAAGTTCATCGTAATAATCCTAAATTAAAATATATTTATGTCCCAATTGACGAAACGATTGAAACATCAATAATGTCTCAAAAATTAAATTAATTTAATAATTTATTTTAAAAATTATTGATTAAGTAAAATCAATGATATGAAAATATTATGTACTTTAAAAAAAGTATCTTTACAGCTAAGCCTTATTATCGTTTGAAGAACGAGCATTTTGCAAATACGACACGTCAAAAAATATGCTTATTCTCAAGCGTACGTGTCGGATAATAAATATATCACATTTTGTGGGTGTTTATTCGTGTTCAAATACGTTTAGATACGTATTTGTGTTGGTATACGTCACTTGGTAGCTTATTAAAGACAAGACATTTAAAAGTTGACAAATAATATCAATAGATACCAAAGTGAAATTACAATCTCATTTTATTTATTATTATTTTCGTAAATCTCAAGATGTTTCCCGTACGCAATCGTAAATTGTTAAAAAAAAATAAACATCGAAAAGTTTTCTTTCAAGATTTTATTATTTTATTAACAGAGAAAATAATTTGCTCTAAAATAACCAATATAAAAAATAGTAAAAATTCATAAAAATCTTCTCACAAACTTGTAGAATTGATTTTAAGTGTTAATTTTTAACCATTTAGTGTACTCGACATTTATAGATATAGTTGTCAAGTCAGGGTAATACGCAATACATATTCTTTCTGTAAGAGATACCTTAATCATATATTTATGTTGTAAATTACAGATATTTTTTTATCTATACTTTTTTTATTTCTGAAAATCAGTTAGCAATAAATCGGTCTTACTATCGACTTTTAAACTAAAGGTTATGTCTTCAGATTTATTCTGACAGATCCTTGTCAAACCTTTATTTTGAAAAAAAACAATAAATCTTAAGTAAAGTGCGATCTGTGTTAAACAAGAGAAATGTCCTCTTAAATTTTAAAATTCCATTGAAACGATGAAATATATTTAGTCGTAGTTAGAACTAATTTTAAAATCTGATTGCGAGGAATGTTTTGAATTGTGTGTTGATATTGTGCATGTTGTGTGTTGATTCCGATTGTATCTCTCCTACCCAGATGGCTGATTGGTATTTTCTTTGATTCCTACTAATTGAGAATAATTTATTTTAATGTTAAAGGACAAATATTTAAAATATGTTTCAAATGTGATATTTAACTTTTTAATGTAATTTAAAATTGTAATATATTAAATTAATTGGTACTTTTTTAAATGTTTAGATTTAATTGTAACCAATCAGAATCTTTATAATTAATAATTATTAATAAAACTTTTTCATTTATTGAAAAATTAGTATGAATTTAGAAATAAATTAATCAAGAAAAATGTCAAATAGCGAATAATTGAATAATTGTTGTCATAACAATTTTGATTGTGGTGTTAATAAATGTTTGAAAAATCATATTGATGTTGTTAATACTGATGAAATCAGAAAAAGATTGTGGTTTTAGATTACTTGTTTTTACTTCAATAATGGCTAAATATAAATATTAAAAATGGATATTCTAATTATTTTATTGAGAAACTTTTTTATCAGTATACATGTAATGGGACAATACTACATGTATTTAATAGACAGTCTGTCATCTCGATCAACGAGTCCAAGAACAAGCTTATAAATTAGGAAAGAGTAATATTACTGAGTATAGAAAAACATGTAAATGTAACTTGAGTATAAAACATTTTAAAATTCAGTTTTAAAAGTTATTGGGAGACCGTCGTAGGAATTATTATTAATAAGATCTCGTGATCCATTAATCAATTGTTCTCAACCAATTTGCTGACTTGAATCTTAAAAACATTTTTTGACAATCATTCATTTCAAATATATAAGCTGTAAAAAGCACAAAATCAGTAATATGACAATGATGGTAAAAATGTTTAAATATATTATCCTAAAATATATTTTAATGGTGTTGATTTAAATATTTAAAAATAGTCTGTACCGTATTTTTCGGACTATAAGGAGAACATAAACTCATTATATTTGATAAAAAATCGTCAATGTGACTTATGTATAACTCCTTGTTTCCTTAGAATTTAATTTTATTATCGTGACTCATTTCATCGATATGAATTTTCATATAATCCCGTCGTGAAATAGACATATATCATGGGGTTTTAATTATGTATACAGTAAAAATTATGGTTTTAGCATAAATAAATAGAAGCAGAAGCTTGAAATTAATGCAATTTTCATTAATTTCAGTATCTTTTAAGATAATTAAATTATCAACTCATTTTTGTACTTCTTCTGTACTAGTAAATCGTTTAAAAGACAAGCAATTTTGTATCGATTTTAGTAAGTAAAAATGACATGGAGCAGTGTTTGATTTATGAACTTAATATAGAAGAATGTTTCTTTGTAGTTAGGCTAATATCTTTTTAATCAAAGTAGCAATATAAAGTTTGATATTTTCGTCGAGCAAAATAGCTTTACATTGATTCATATCAATTGTATCATCTATTGGCGATAGAAATCAGCTGTAAATGTCTTCGAAAAGTATATAAAATGCTATTGTTGCCTAATCCAAAAAAATGTGCAAAAGAATTTTGCTTTAATTAGTTTTTGTCGCAGATTTTATGCATCCAAAAGTTATTTATTGCTTTTGATATCTTTGACTGTCATTGTAAATAAATTATTTACCCCCACTGCAATTCGACAAAAAACATTTTTTTTCTTTTGTGCTTAGATATTAACAAATGTCTGAAAAACTTAAAGACTCTTTTTGATGAAGCAATATCAGTAGATGTAAAATTCGTTTGCTTCTTTTGTAAATAATTTCTATTAACAAAAACTCTAAGTCTATCTAAAGGCTTCTTAAATACGTAAGATGCGTCGTCATTAAATAAAATTGTTATAAAAAGTTCAACTATCTAATTTATTTCAGTTTTTCTGACTTGATGTTTAAAAATTCTTAACATTAAAATTAAATTCTCACAAACATTACCTTATACAACTTTATTTTTTGTTTCACAGTAAGCATTTGTTCTGTTTTAAAAGACATTTTTAAGAAAAACAAACTATGACATTAATACATTTTATTGTATTTTGTTACATATTATCAAAATTAGGTTATCATGTTACGAATGATATATTTAACAAATGTTTAGATCATCAGTAAGCACCTTTTAAGTTTCAAACAGCTTCATTACATCCAACTCAGTTAACTCACAGTAACTTACACATTTGTAGTCCAACAAACTTTCGCAAGCACTTAAAATTATTCAAATGTATATGAAGCATTTAAGGTACTTTTTGAATGCACTTGATAATACAAATTAAGAGACAGTAAATTTTGTTAGATTGGATATTAAGTTTTGTTGCCAATAGTAAAAACTAAGGCTTATAAACAAATTATAATTAAATATAACCGAGAAGACTAATCAAAGTAATGATTATATTTCAATTTCCTCTGTCCTCGTTTAGGCAAAAAATTAATACATCTCTCAAAAATATACTTATAAATCTTTTAATGCAAACCAATAAACCAATTCCCAATGCACATATTCAATGTTTCGAAACTTATTTTGCTCAGAAAAGAGTTCCGACGATCAAAAGAGATTATAAGTCATTGGTAACTAATCAGGACTGAATGGTGGATGATGCAGAGAATACAAGCTTAAAGAAAGAAAACTTAGCATAAGTCAAATAAGCGATTTGCGTACGAAAATTATTATCCAAAAATACTACATTTTGATGATTGCAGTGATTCAAATGTTCACAATAACGCTGTTTCAATAGCATCTAAATCAAAAAAATCTAAATAAAACGGATAGCTTCAAACAGAGACTTTAAAGCATGATAGTTTTCCAGTTGTTCCTGCTTGACCAGGAATAAGCCAATGATTTTGAGGACGTTCACTGTTGAAAAACAAATCCATTTTTCGTCAATGCTGACAATATGTACCAATGGTTTTAAAAGGTGAACATTTTTTTACCCAAAAACACTTGTGCAAGTTTTTCGAAATTCATTTTCCTTTGCATTATTTTTTGTCTGTTGTTATAAAAATTGCATTATCTCCTCAAATTCAAAAGAAGATAAGTTTCATCTAATTCGATTACTTCAATTATATAATCTCAATCGATTTCACATGGAAATTCTAATCTTTTTTGATGAATGAAATCAAAGTCTCCGTTTAAATTTGGCAAGCCACTGTTGTTTGAAGACTAACAACTGGTCGACTATTAGCATGACTGACATTGTCAACTGCTGTCTTTCAGTTATATACAATTCAATCTTATAAAGCACCAATTGAGCAAAACATCTTTAAACAAAGCGATCCTTGGCATGTAATTATAAAGTTGATTAACTTCCTAATAGATTTTTTTCATAAATTTATTAAAGTATTTAAAATCCCGATGAAAACTTATGAAATTTTTTTATTTATAATTTAATAATAAATCAAATAAAATTATTTTAGTTATATAACCAACCAGACAAATAATAATTTTGAATGAGATCAAAAGTTAATTAAATATCGAGACTATTTCTTCAATAATTCAAAAACTCCTGAGTACTAATGTATATCTAGTTTATCAATTCAAATGTCATAAACACAAAGCCTTGCACAGTAGAGAAACAAGTCGTTATCTTCGTACTAGAAATACTGAACATACTTAATCGCGTAGAAATAGTTCAATTTTAGTAAAAGGTTGAAAATTATTTTCAAATGCAGTGTATATATTTTCAAGGAAAATAATCTGTAACAATCAAAATATCCTACATAGATATTTTCACTAATTTGAAATATTTTGTACTATTGTCCGAATTTAGTTCATCTGTTTTATTGAATTTTAATGATTGCTTGAGTCCTTCCGATCAAGAAAATAACTCCCTTGTTGGATTTAATTATGAATTTGATCAAGTAAATTTGTTGCTAATTTTCATTTTAATGCATTCGATGTAACACAAAATATTACTTTTGATTTCTGATTTTAAACCCGTAGAGGTAATTTTGTTATTTTCTTGGCACTCCTTATTCTTGACACTTATTCGCCTTAGGACTTTGAACAGTGGAATAAATAGTGATGATTTTATCATTTATATCAATTTCAAAAACATAGGACGTAGGATTTTTAAAAATAAATATATATCACAAGTATGTGTATTTTTTCGCTTTGTATAATCAAAAACATACAGCTGTGGACAAAAGTCTGTTGACTCTCACATTTTAGCACAATATATTTGATAAATTTATGACATTTACAGCAGAATAGTTATAACATTTAAATAATGTAACGGGTGTATACAGCCAACTTTTTATAGTATAATATATCAGTATTTGATTGATTGACCCTTATTATT
>MQRK01226870.1:45037-65869 GCA_001938485.1 Girardia tigrina
ACGGTTTCGCGATGTCCTCGGAAGAGCAGATTGAGGGAAGCCAGAGTGAGAGTCAGGTTTATGATTCGCGTTAGCACTTGCCTCCAGAAATTGGACTCCTGTGCGACAATCTTCTCATGGTCCTGATCCAGCCGTTCACCTTTTTCCCAACGGCCATATATCACTGAGGCAGCAATGTGAATGCACGACGTTTCATGCTGCTTCAGTTTTTTGGTCAGATGTCGCGATGATCCCGACACGCCGTTGATCCACTGCCACTGTAGTTTGGGATTAAGTCGGTCTGCGAACAGCCAGCATGGTTGACAATAGGGCTTATTCAGGCTGGGAGAGTAGTAGAGCCAATCGCGAGTAACCTTCAAAGTTCCCGTTGTATGAAATGAATAGTATTTTTCGCTGAAGGTTGGGCGACCATCTTCGCCTTTAGGATAAGGACCTTTCCACTGACAGGGACCGTGCTGGATAATACATTCTTTAAGGTTTGCGCTCGTGATTGTTTGAGGAAACCGCCCCCGATCAGTTGGGAATTGTGCGGAGGGTTCAAACAGCTCAACTTCTGTATCTCCGTGCTGCTTCTTCGGATCATCTGCATCAATGACTGTGTTGTTGGGCTGGTCAGGTACATCATCTGAAATGACAGTTGATAACATTGATAAGATTGAATGAACAAAGAGGATACTCAGTTTAACAATCAATAGTTTACATGATACAATTTCATCATTAGTACATGTACCAGGAATCGTTGGGATGGGCTGCTGATTCACATCCTGTTCATCATTAGCGTTTGACCTTCTTATGATGAATTGCTCTAATCGGCCACAGTTGAGAACTGCGGTAGCCACTTTCTGCTTTTTCTTTTTAATTTTACTAGCACCAGAAGGGTACACTCGTTTCATGTCCAACAATAAAACAGACAACCAATTCCTATGAACAGAAGAATAAAGATAACAAGTAGATTATAGAGCGCAAGGGGCTAGTAAATGGGGTGTGTGAGGAGACAAGTGACATGTACCGATTGAAGAGGGCACTGGCAATAATATTATCATATCAGATTGTATATTTTCTAACTTGCACTTGATATGCTATCACTTGAGCATTTTTTATCAGTTATCACCACTACTATTGATGTCACACACTCACCCAACGTACGATGAGGCATTGGATACAATATCAACCTTATGCGAGGCTAGCCATCAACCACGTCCAGCAGTGAAAGTATAGTGTTATTTTATTGTGTCTGCATTTAAAGTGTGTGTGCGTGTGCGTGCATATATGCATTGAATGTTGTCTCTTTAATACTCACACAATGTTAGGTGACAATGTTGCAGCCACGGTGAGTATACCAACCCCCCTTTTGACACACGCTACCCTCACTCTTCTCTTTGTAACCAATATCAATAAGAGGCTCTCATGTTACAAAATATCTGCTTCTCTATTTGTCAGCTGTGCATACTCTGTCGTCTGTCCCCGCGGTTCTGCACTAACTCCATAATATAATTACATATTCTTTGTACGTCCATATATGGCGGGGGCCCCTGAAAGCTCGGGGCCCATGGCATTTGTCCACCCATGACCCTGAAGCGCTACGCCACTGGGTGTCCCTAAAGACTTCAGATGTTTGAAAGTCTTTTGTTGATCTTTTAAGTAAGCATTTATAGTCGCATCTTTCTAAATACCATAGTAAGTAAAAATTTGAAAATAACTTAATTTTGTCCTATCATTTACGTAAATCATTGTACCATTTACTATGCGATCATTATGTACTAAATATATCCTAAAATTTTTTTATAAAGCTGTAGAAAATGGTGTTAGTATAATAATTTTTTAATTAAAAGATTTTATTATCATTTTTCAGACAACAATTTATTCCAGAAATTATTTTATAGTAGAAGAAATTGATAAAGAAAACCTAAATACTTTTGAAGAGAAACTATTTTTTTTTTCATATTTGAACATCATGAGATCATTATTTTTTGGGAATTTCATTCATATTTAATATGTGAAAAGAACATTGTTTTTGTGATCTACATGATTTTTGGATTAACAAGACAAATGTTCTATAAAAACAACCCATATTGGGAAATACACATTCTTAATGCTTTGGAAGTGAATATATACCATAAGAAACAACAATATGGCTGATATACTAAAAATGTTTTAAAAATGGGGTGATTCATCATTTGTCTTGTTTGAAAAATTGTCACTATAATTGTAATGATAAAAATGTGTTGTAAACTTTTGCTCTTTATTTATATTCCGATTCAAACAACCGATTCATACAAGTTACATTATTACATTTCAATTGCGACTACTGAATATTGTACAGTATTACTCAACCATCCTGGACACTCCAAACGCAGCGTCTGTATATAGCATTATGTCTGAATAAAACACTTATTTGCTAGTAGTAGACATTGTCTGCTGTCGTAATGATGTAATAACTGTATAGCACATATGTGTCTATGTAGAGAGCTAGAGTTCAAGTAAATACAATATATATGCATGTGTGATAGAGTAAAATATATGGGTCATAACATCTTTTCGACCGTCGGTAGAAGCAGAGGCTATAATATTCATCTGTAATGATAATAATGGTTAGCATTCCCCTGGTCTAAAGTGAGAGAAGGACCAAGTGAAGAGGGTACATAAAAAACTCAATTTTTGTTTAAATTCTGGTGCGCAAATACGTGCGTAAAACAGTACTTGTTTACTCAACAAATGACATCCAAAATGCGATCACTGCACTACATGAAGGATATCAGCAGGATCTCAGCAATTACATATTCCCAGGATGGCGTTGTCAGATCATATCAATTACAAACATCCGAACCATAAAGGCAGAACAACTGTGCTAAAAGTAGATAAAAAAAGACTAATAGCCAAATCCATCCAGTGTGATGATCATTAGATAGAAATGATCTTAAGTGCATGGTTCAGGAGTACTGTATCGCAAAAAATTTCGAACATCAAGGGATGACAAAAACGGTGACAAAATCTCTAAAAAGGATAAAAGATATTCCAAAACAGCCAATCCTTCCTCGACCATCAACATTGAAAGTTGATGCTGCGACTAAAGTGCATGATCTAGCCTTAGCTTCTGAACTAGTATCAGACTCCACCTGTATAAAACAATCTTAGAATGTTAAAGCAACTTACTCTCGTCAGCAAACACAAACTGATAATTTTTTTGCGGTAAAATTCATTTCGCATTTCATTTTCGTCGGCAACGTAAGAGTCATCATCCACATTATTATTTTGGTTTAATGGTTTGATGTGTACGTGAACTAGAACAAGGATTGGAAATTCAATACCTGTGTAAAAATGTCAATAGTATGAATCACTTTAATTACCCTCCAAATGTGGACATATAATTTTATAGCAGCGATGACATTGTCCGTATTCTTACTCAACCTAAAGTGGTGTATTTAATTTATTACTTCTCGGATGATTTGACTGAATCCGATACTCATTTCAGATAATTATTTCGCAGTCTTTTACCCTGATAATAAATATTATTGGTTATTATTTCTTTGTGAGCCATGTTTCATCAATCACGTTTTGTACTGTTATTTCCAGTGGATTCATAGGAATTGTTGTGAAAAATAATTGTTTGATAAGCAGGTTTTTTGAATATTTTTATTTAAATGACAGTTATGGAATATGAAAATTTTGCCCCAGGGTTAACGAATCCACTCTGGGGTGGGGCAAATTCGTTAAGTTCAGATTTTTTGCCTTTTAATTGGTTATAAAATAATTTATTCCAAGAATTAATAGAAGTGTTTGTATCGCATATTTATGCCGCATAAGAGGCACTAAATATTGAAGATCACAACTACGTGGAATCTTTTACATTAGAAAAACGTCAAAAAATAACGAATTTGCTCCACCCTACCCTGTGCTATTCAAGCAGTTCTTTATATTATCTTTTGATGAATGTTAATAAAGGATCTGAAGATGGTATTTGATCATTGTCAGTTATCTAGGGTTCTTTCTATTCTTGGATTTTTAATAGTTTATGGAGTATTCTCAATTTCTTTCATTCTCATTTGTTACTTCATTTATTCATTAACAGTTTCAAAAATATATAGTTTAGATAAGATTACAAAACTATTTACTATTTCACATAAATAAATGTTACCTTTCATTTTAACTATGTTGAAGAACACTGAATGTTGTTGAGTAAAACTAATTTAATAAATAAAATATGATACTCAAAACAGTGTAATTAGTTGGTGGACATTCTAAATATTATTATGAATTATAATAAATAATAAAAATAATAAATTACGTTTGCAGGCATTCTGGAAATTATTGCACTCTAGATCGCCTATAAAATAAATATATAGACAAATAATACAAATTTATTTATTTTTAATTAAATTTGATTTAATTTTATATAAACATAATCAAGTGCTCAATTTAGCAAAGCATTTTAATAGAACCTGAAAATAATACGCTTTGAAAGTTCATTTCGATTTATTTCTAACTTGAAATAACTAGTTTTAAGCAATGTTAAAAATTTCTAAAAGAGGTTAGTTTAAAGTCGCAATAATAAGTACTTCCTCTTCGTGACGTTTCCAGAGAACGAATGTCATGACAAACTACTGTACGTATTTTCAAAGTCTTATGAAACTATTTTGAATCAATCGATGCTTTCTTAAAACAATTATTAGAGAAATACTAAAAACATTTATGTTGTTGTTCATATTTGACTTGTCCGAGATGTGTTCCGTGGATCTCGTGGAACGAGCCGAGTGGTCGCGCACTAAAATGCGACACGGAAAAATTCGCTCGCTGATCAATAAGGCTTACCATATTTTGGTGGCATTCGTACTTTCGAAGGGTCGCCAACACACCAGCACGCACCGTGATCCAGACGATGGAAGATCGTGGTTCGGACATTTGTGACAAAACGGCAACGGGTTGTCGTGCTTGCTGCTGTTAGAGAGGCGGCTTCATGAATAATCCATGTGCCGCGTGTCCAGGGCCATGTGCGTGTCCGTGTGAGTAATTCTGGTGTTTGAATTGACTCAACAAAACACAGTTAGGAGACATGGATATGTTCCGTGCCGCCTGGAAGGGATTCCCTTCAGTCATATACCGATAATTCATAAAGTCCTCATTATTCAAGATCGGTAAATCTTTCTCTCTTGGTCGCTGATTTTTAGCCATCGCGAATGATCCGGGATTCGCATTCAATCCCCACGCAAATGCGTCATTTAAACCGCCGGTCAAATCGTTTTGATTAGATCTGTTGACAGCGGCAATCGATAAAGGATGAAAAGCGCTCGTATATGCGTCGCTATTGACTTGCAAACTTTCCGAAGAGAAATTGATCAACGAATTTCCGTTATTTTGACGGATATTCGCATTCGATTTATCATTAGTCGAATAATTTTCACCCATTAGAATTGAAAATTAAAATTTCATAATATTTATTAACTTCATTGATTCAATAAAACAAATTTATAAATTTACAAAATACTGTTAATTGTTTTTTATACATTAACAACGAAAATTCAGTGTTTTTCGGTAATGCTTTTTTTGATCATTCAAAAATTTTCAAATGTTTTAAAAACTTTTTAAATCTGAATTTTTCAGTTTTAAAAATTTCAGGGGTCACATATCCAATTAAGAAATTTTTTCAAAATTAAAAATCAAAAAATTAAATTAAATATCACCTAAAAAACTTTTAATTGGTTGCTGCTGATGATCAGATTTAGTGAACACTACAATTTATTTGTTCCAGTGACACCTTGCAGAAAATTTATCTTCTGCTTCGTGCAGTTTATAAGCAGACCGTCAAGGAAACATCTCATTGTTGGGTGACTACATTGTAGCAGCAACTGTAGACTGTTATGTCATCATTTACAAATGTTGTTCGTTCGAGCTACACCATCGCCAATCGTCTGCTTTGATTCCAAGTTTCAATTGAAAATAAGGCAGGTGTGTAGTTTCTCCACGACCACGTATGCGATGTACTCGGATGTGAGTGTGCCGAAATATGTCAGCACCTCGTCAATGTTGTTAAATGCTGGCACTCTGATAACAGTTCAAAGGCTTCTGTTAGATACAGGAGCTCGAGTCAACGTTATCAAAACAGACATAATTAAAGAAATGCAAGATATCAGAATCAAAGAAATTAAAAGACGTATACATTGTGCGAATGATTCAGAACTTATAAACTATGCTATTGTTCAACTTAAGGTGATAATTGAAAGAATGCAGAAAACATTGGAATTCTTGGTGGTTAAAGATTTAGGTCCAGAAATTATTGCAGGAATAGATTTCGTGGAAAAATTCAGGATTAATTTAAAGAGAGAACCATCACATACTAATGAGTTACTTTTAATAAGAGAAAATCCATCTGACGAGGATAGACTGAAAGGAATAAAAGTGCTGTTTGAAAACAAAATTGATAACCAACTAATGGAACTTTCAACAGAATTTAAATCAATATTTATGGCCGAAAAATGGGATATTGGAAGGACGTCACTGACCAAACACAAGATCGAAACGCATGGAGAACCAGTTTAAGTGAAACCTTATCGACAATCAAAACATTTCAAGGAAAAACTGGACGATATTATTCGAAATTATAAAGAAAACGATATTATCGAAAAGTGCAGTTCTCCGTGGAATTTCCCACTGGTATGTGTTTGGAAAAAGGAGAAACAGGACATTCGAATGTGTGTAGATTTTCGGCAATTGAAACAAAATCACCTTTAGACCTGCATTTCATATGCCAAATGTTGAGGAAATGCTGAATACACTAAATGGAGCAAAGTATTTTAGCACAATCGATTTAGAAAACGCATACCATCAAGTGGAACTTGAATATGAATAAAAAGTGAAAACAGCATTTTCAACAAAAAATGGTCAATACTGTTTAAAGAGAATGCCATTTGGAATTGTGAAGGCACCAGCAACGTTTCAAGAACTGATGGTAAGAGTTTTGGGTGAATTAAATTGGAAAATTGAAATTGTGTATTTAGACGATATATTAATTTTCACAAAAGACAAGGAAGAACACGTCAAACGAATTGAACACGTATTTAGTAAAATAAAGCAATCGGGTCTGAGAATTAATCCAGATAAATGTCACTTTTTGGTGGAAAAGACAAAGTTTTTAGGATATGTGATCAGCAAAGGTAGCATAGAAATAGATCATACAAAGATCGAAACGATTAGCAAGTTTCAGGATCTTTCATGTTTGAAACATTTGAGAAGCTTTTTAGGTCTAACGAACTATTACAGGAAATTCTTAAAAGATAATTAAAAGGATTGAATTCATGGAAGAAATACACAAAAGGCTGTGTCACGCTGGTAGCAAGAAAGTTAATAATTATTTGAAAGATGGTTTCGATATGGAAGATATGAGAAAAACGGTAAAGGAAATTGTGCAAAGTTGTATGAGTTGTCAGAAAAGAAAGACCTTAACAACAAAAACAAAAGAGAAACATATTAAACAATCTGTTGATAAACCAGTCTAAAAATATATATTGATTTCTGCGGACCTTTTAAAAGAAATATTAATGGATCTCAATACATACTAGCGATAATCGATCAATTTAGCAGATACATCAGTTTGAACGCAGTAGCTCATCAAGACGAGAAAACCGTGCGAAAGGTATTACTAGACAAATGGATTTTGAAATTCGGACCACCAAAAGAAATCCATGTCGATAGAGGAAAAACATTCGAGTCAGCCTTTTATAAAGAAACAGTGAATAGATTTAAAGCTGAGATAGTATATTCCAGTCCTTACCACCACAATACCAATGGGATTGTTGAGAGACAATTCAGAACAATTAAGGATGTCATGAATACACTGATGAAAGACGGGGTCCACAAAGATTGGACGGAAATCCTGCCAGAAATAGAGTTTATATTAAATAGCACAATTCAGGCTGACACAGGGATATCTCCAGCAGAAATCATTTATGGTAGGAAACTAAGACATTGGTGGAAAAATACCAGGAGAAAAAGACATGTCGAGAAGGAAATGAATAAAAGCAGGACACAAACAAAACGAGTATTCCGAATTGGAGATAAAGTGCTTATAAAGAAAGAAAGCGTAACGAAGGATGAGTATCGATATATGTGCCCAGCCACAATAAAGAACCAGGGACATGAATGAAGTTACGAGATACAATTAGATGAATGTAAAATATTTATCAGAAATGTGGAAGGGCTAAAGCCATTTAAATCGAGGGGTATGGGAGGAATATTTTAAATTTGGTATGTTGAATTTTGTATGTTCAGTTTAGCATATGGAAATGTGTTTCTCCCACTCAGGTGGGAAATTGATATTTTGGATGTTCACTATAAATAATTATTAGAGTATAATTTGCATTTTAAAGTACAGCATAAGATATGTAAAAAACTTTAAAAATATCAAATTGTTTCAAATTTTTATATTAAAAATTTAAATAAAGTAAATAAATTTTAACTAATTTTTAAATTGATTAATTAAATGTTTTTTCTTTAAATAAATTCATTTTTAAAATAAATTAATATGTACATAAAAATTAATACTAAAATTACAAAATTTTAACTTTAAAAATAAAATCTGAAAATAATGAAAAATTTGTTCGAATAATTGTTTATTAACAAACATTAACAAAACTTTATCAATTTAGAACGATGTCGAATTACGAGAGTTTTGCTGAGAGTTGTCCAAAAGACAATTCTGATTGTAATGAAAATAAAAGTTTGAAAACCCATGTTGGTGTTCTTAATAACGATAATATTAACTTAGTACAGAATTTTTTAGGTTAATAATATTCTCAATTTTAGATGTTACATATTATGAAACCTGCTTAGAAGTTTCATAATTTGTAAAATATTTTAATAAGTTTTTTTGTACAATTAGGACAATTTTGAGTTGCTAATGTTAGGCATAGGTAAAATAAATGACGCAAGCAGAAACAAATGTCTCAACATTAATTAGTTCAGTGATGCCAAAGAATTATAATTTACTAACGTTAGACATGATTTACAAAAAGTTGTAATATTTCTTTCTTATCTTGTTAATTATTTTAACCTAAAAATAAATGTTCTTAAATTACTATTATAACTCATTAAATAATATTTAATAGAGTTGTCCGTATAAAAGGATTCTGTAACTAAAGATTACTAAAATTCTTTTCTTTGATAAACATGTATAACTTAATGTTGAAATCTATGATGATGTAAATTGACTTCAAAGGTAAAATACGTAGGTAAGGATTTATACGCAATTAATCATTATGAATAATTAATAATTATTATTTTATGACAATTATATTTTGAGAAGAGTCAACCAACCGTGAAATCATCTTGTTGATCAATTAGTTAAAAGCAGTTGCTGAAACGGAACAAAAATACATTTTAAAGATTAATTTAATTTATAATTTGAAATTCAATTAAACTAATTTAAGGTAAGGGAAAGTAATTACATATATTTTAAAGATGTTTTTTTCGGAATTTAAATTATATATTGTATTGTTATATTTATTTTTATATTGCTCTCCGTATCCACAGAAGATTTAAATCAACATTTTTAGAGAATGAAAATCGCTGAAAATTTTATCACTTATACATAAAAAACATTTTATTTTTGAATTAATAAATTTTGAATTTTGAAATTATTTTGTCAACTCTTTTAATTTTGGTTGAAATAAAGCAGTTTTATCAAGAGAGATGTTTTAATAATTTATCGATAAAGAGAAGTACCACCGACCTGTCTTCGGGTCAACCTAAAGATCGTGCGGAGAAAATGTCTTGTTAGGGTTTCGAAAGATATATATGAACACTTTTGATAAAATTTTATGTAGAAAAAATATAAAATAATTCTTTTGGTAAAATTATTAATTTCAAACAAAATAATATTCAGTGTAACAAAATTTGGAATTTAAAATTAAAAATATTTTAGTCTTTGTTTTATTTTATCAATTTTCAAGGCTGATGAAAACTACTATATAAACAGCAGAATTTAGTTTAGTTTGCCCAAAAAATTCTCTCAACAAAACAAAACCAAGGAAGCAAGTAAAATTATTATCAAGAATTATTTTTATTTATTATTCCTTTAAAATATACTTTCTTTTTTAAAAACCATAAGTATCCCGTATGGAAGAAAAATGTTTTTTAAGTTTTTAATCAAATCATCGTTCGTTTTGGAGATTCACAGTCTTTACTGTAATCTATTAACTCGTACGAAATATTGATTTGTGTTTGTATTCTGTCATCAAGAATTGAATTATTATTACTTTTGATTTGTTAATTTTTGTTATTTGAAATAAAGTTTCATAAAAGAATTTGTGTTCATTGTCTATATATTTATGTCGGAAGTCCTTTCTGAATAATTGGAGTCAGATTGAAGATTAAAGAATAAAGATTAAAGAATAAAGATTGTTTTAAAATGTAAATATTTAAATAAAAGATTTTTAATACCCAGCAGTCTTATTAAATTGTAAATAAAAAATCTTTATAAATATAATCACTATCTTCACAAATAATGTGTAAATGTAGATTAAATTAATTTTCACCAAACGAATTTTAATTTAATGAAATAAAAGTAATATTTTTAATTAAATTTATATTTGAAAATAAAAGAATTTTAAATGAAAATTTTCAAATAGAAATTTTTGATACCAAAAAAATGTAAATTATTTTTATGGGATTTTTAAAATTAATAAATAAATATTATTTTTTGATAAATAATAATTAACATTTTTAATCGAATTTGGTCATAAAATAAATTTTAAAAATAGCAAACCATTTTTAACGCAAATTTCATTAAAATTGGCACAATAATTCTCCTTCGTTTTGAACGGTCGATCATTTGAACAAACTGTCAGAGGAATTTCTGCCAAGCAAGTTTGATAGAAGAGATTAATAAGTAATAGAAGAATCATTTAAATATTAAATTAATTGTGAGAAAGTAACTTAATAAATTAGTATAAATATGTCTGATGATGTGTAATAAAATAATTTTGTGTGAGAAAAAAATTTTCTTATATATAATTTATTGCTCAAGTATAATTTATCAATTTTTTGTTACATTTTTTAATAAATTAAATTATGATTTATAAAAATAAATATTAATAAAAAGGTTTTGATTATTATACAGCGTTAAAATGAAAACAAAATAATAATAAATAGGTTTGGGAATAAGTTTCTATATTTTATTTTATTTAAAAACTGTTATTAATGTTCTGAATTGTTTGTTGTTTTATTTTGCATGATGTATGTTGATTCGGATTGTGACTCTCCTACCCAGTTGGCTGATGGGTATTTTCTTTGAATAATACTAATTAAAAATAATTTTAATTTAATTTTAAAGTATACTTATTCAAAATATTTTTCAACTCTAATATTTAAATTTGCGAACGTAATTTAAAATTTTAATATATTGAGTGAAAGTGTCGGTCTTGGCGGAAACGATCACCAAATTGAATGGTGCAGGGGAGGCCACGAGTAAAGAACCCCTGTGAAAACCAGGACACATGTTGAGGACGGCTTCGGCCCAAAACATAATGCTGATATATTCATCTACCAACCGTGCACTTTTGCACTGACAAAAAATAAGATGAAGAACATCGTATTAATTTTTCTTTCTCGAAATTCTCGTTATACGATAGTTCAAATGTACTGTAGAAAATTATTTTTGCAAGCATGTTTTATTAGTCATATTTATTTTATGCATTTCTTTATTCTGCATTGGAATATTTACATTTTGTTGAGATAATAAATAATAAAAGTATAAAAAATAAATTTTTGTTTTAATTAACAGATAAAATAAAATTTTATTTATCTTTTTATCAAAATAAATATAATTTATATAAAAATAATTAAATAAAGATTAGCTAGGAAAGTAAATAAGTAAGATTAGTTAAAGAGATATTTATACCAACAAAATAATCCAAATATTTTAAAAGTAAATAAAGATAAATCAAATTAAGAAGAATAGTATAAAAAGAAGAAGGTTTTTAGAGAAAAGCGAATAATTTTTGATAAGAAGAAAGGCCCTTACTTATATATCAAAAGACTAAGAAGAAAGCGATTAACAGTTAATTAAAAATTAATTAATAAGGTCAAGAATTTAAGAAATTCACTTTGACCAAATAAACAAGATGACCCGCGAAGATCTAATTGAAATAATTAGAAACTGACTAATTCACCGATCAGATATATAAAGCACACGATCAAGTCAACGAAACACAAAAGAATTTTTGAGAAGAAAAATTTGAAGAGAGATCATGACTCTGTGTCGAAAAATCATTGTCAAAATTGGAATCCAAAGCACGGATTATAGGCTATATATAAATTATATATTTGATTAACATATTTTTTATATACCTTTTAAAATAATTCCTGAAAGAGAATACTCTTCTCGTTTTACCCAAATTACAAAATCATTATATAAGGGTTAAGTTTTTATTCTAAAATAACTTGTAATTATTGTAATAAAGCAAATAAATATTTATAGATAAATCTTCGATTTTTTTACTTTTCATTTCAAACTTCATCAAATCACCTCGATACGCCAACAATTTTATGTATTATTACAATAGTTATATATTAAACAAAATTTTTTTATAAATAATTTATTATTTGTATATAATTAACAGAATTCTAAGATTTACATTTTCCGGTTACTGATACATATAAATAACGAAATAATCATAATCATTGTGATTATTATAAACAAAAGTTTTGTCGTTTTGTGCATATTATTATTCTGAATTTTAAGTTCAGATGGAAGATATAAACAAAATATCTGGTATGAAATACTTTGCTTTTTGATTTGTATATAAAAATATTTAATATAATAATAATAATTTTAATAATTAAAATAATATTAATAATAATAAAAATAATTGTTGGTTGCTGCAGCAGAGTACGCGCAGCGTTGCTGCGACGCCCCGGTGCTATTGACGAATTCCCGGGTTGTTAGGAAGATTATACTGTTAAAGTTATACGAAAAAGGAAATTATCTTTTCCAGATTAAATCGCGAATGATCGATTATTGTCGTTACTATTACTGCTATTAGCATTATTCAATAAAACAATTTTTATCAGATTTTGAATAGTTAAAAAGCTTTTTCCAATCTTAGAAATTCGATTTTAAACTAATGTTAAGATTATTTTGGTACGATGACGGCGTCGATTCAAAATAACTTTCCAAACTCGGGCTCGAATTGTTAAATGAACTATAATGACGAAATGAATTCGATTTACCATTCCAGTCGTTATTATAATTGACAATCGGTTCTTTATTCAAATTAACGAAATTCGAAATAACGTTTTGAATCAATGCTTTAAAATAAGGAAAAATATCATCGTTCGAGTATACACTTCGTTTATTGATTAAATTATGTCAAATATCATACAAATTTGGGAGATTCAAATCCACCATTAAAACTCGAAAAAAAATCGTCACGTAAATGTGAATCAATTTTTAAACATCTCGACGAAATTCATCGGGCAATCGAACATCGCACCCGACATCATGTCCTTGTTTCCTGAGACACACGAATGTCACTTTAATTCAGGGTTTCTTAACCTTTTTGATGCAATGGACCTCTTTAAAAATTTTAAATATGTCACGGACCCCTCTGTGAAAAAAATTTGTTTAAACGTCAATTATTACAAAATATATTCTATTTTATTATTTAAATATTTTTATTTCAATAATATAACTGTTGACAGATATCTTTATGTTCCTAGATTTAAAATAATAATTGTAATTGAAGAAAATAAAATTTTCAATGTGAATGCTGTTGCTGCCTTTTCTTGATTAGGAGATTGAATTGGTTTGCATTGGTTTTTTTATTTTTCCTTTACTCTTCCAAATGATTCATCTACATTTGATGGTTGATTATCGATCTTTTGAGTTTTAACATTTTTCGATTTCCTGGTTTATATTGATTATTTTCTAATGTTCATCTTTTTTGACGAGTCATCACCGTTTGAGGATTTGTGCTTGATATTTTGATTTTCATCGATTTTGTCGGAAATTTTCGTTTCATTGATTCGATCAATCTTTTTTTCGATTTCCGGTATTATATCTAATTATTCGAATCAGAATCACTGAATATCAGATTTTGTTTTGGTATTTTTTTACAGATTTCCTTCTTCATATGTTCGATTTTGTCTGTTTCCCGAAATATATTCGTTGATCGTTCGTCGACGCAATTTGTCGATTGAATGTAATTGGCATTTGATTTTGCTGTTGTCAGAAATAATCGAGAAAAAAGTTTCGACTTCATTTGATTTATTGGCAATTTTCGATAGAATTTATTTTTGTCTTTTTGTCGATATTCGCTAATCAATTTTGTGGCCGTTTGAATAAATGATTGTCGCAATTTCTCACAGTTTTCGAGAGACAATCGTCTGTCGTTCGTTGTGGAAACAAGAATTCGTTCGGTAATGTGTCATCTTATGTCATGAAGACATAACTTTACATACTAACAAATTAACGAATCATGTAAGACTTCGTGTTGCAATGTTTAAAAGAAATTTCATTTAATAAAATCATAATTAAGTTTCATTTAATTTTTCAAATTTTTCAAAAAAACGTCAAAAAAATATCAAAACATCACAAATTTATTAAAAATCCTTAAATTTACAAAAAAAATTCAAAACTCTAATAACAAAGCTATAAAAAATGAATTTATTTATTAAAAAAATTTATTTTACACTAAAGAATCATTACCATCGTAAAACGGGAAAGATAATATTAAATATTAACATGTTTTAAACGGACGAACAAAAAGCCGATATTGATCTCTTAAAAAGAAATAATTGTGGGATATATTAATAAAATAATGTTACTTTATATTGTATGAATTGAGGTTTTCGTCACAGATTTTTGAATGTCTTTTTTGTGTTCTTATAACAAAGAAAATCGAGTATTAATAATGGATGAAAAAAATAATAAGATTATTTTTGTCCTCAGTCTTCTGACAGATAAAAGAAGAAATTCAGATAATTTGTAATTTGGATTTCCAAATTAGTCATTTGATAGATATTCGTTTAATGGAATATATTCAAAAAATAATTGTCTTTCGAGCCAGAAAAAAGTTAAAATTTTATTGATTTTTTAACTTCTTACATATATATTTATTAATGATTTTTTTAGAATGTAATTATTATATAATAACTAGTTATAATTATTTATTTTTAATTATACCCTGTTGGCCCAGAGGAGCCAACAGAGTAAGAAAATATTTATTACACTACCCGACACTAAAATTTAGACAAAGAAGTCTTTACTTCTACTATACGCAGAATTTGATACTGAAAACGAATATGATAGGCACTTTCCTCCTATATGTCCAGTATTTTTGGAAATTGAGAAAAACTGATAATTATATAAATTTTATATTTTAAAGCAACGTTCGATGCTTAGACGTTAAAACAATAGAATAAATTAATTGTAAATATAGTATAGTATTATTAAAGTAATTATTAACTGTCCTTAAATTGTATTATTATTATTCATGTAATATTTTATATATTTTAAATAATAACGTAAAAGAAATTAATTTCTAAAATAGTAAAATAATAGAAAATATTAAATATTACTTCAAATATATATTAAGAATACAATTTACGGGCAATTAATTATTACTTTAATAACAATTAAATATTGTAAAATATATTTACATTTATTTTTTTCTGTTGTTTTAACGAGTAATCATTGTGCGTTGCTTCAAATTGGGTCATTACTGCAATTTAATTTTATAATTCTCGCGTAAAATATTTTTAATATTATTACCTAATTATAACTTAAAAATAATAAATTTTTCAGTTTAAGTGAAATAGACGTCAATGTATCAAAAATCCCAATAAATTTTGCTATATTTGTGGAAAATTTATATTTAAAGATGTATCCAGATCCATTAATCCCAGAATCCAAAACCTTTTTTTCGCTACTTTAAAATGAAAATAGGAGACGAGAACAAGTCATTTGCGCCCCATTGGGTCTGCCAGAAATGTTTTTTTCTGATCTCTCTCTATGGGCCTCTGTAAAACTGAAAAAAGTGTCATTTTCAACTCCAATGGCTTGGCGTGAGCAGATGGATCATGTTAACGATTGTTACTTCTGTTTGATAAATGTTCGTAGTCATAGTAAAAAGACTGCTCATCTTATTTATTAGCCTGATTTACCGTCAGCAATCCTGCCAAGACCATATGAACCAGGAGAGGAGCCTCCTGTTCCACCGAAAGATTTAAACATTCTTTCTGATAGCGATGATGATTATCATCAGTCTACTTACACGACATCTTAATCGGAAGCATTGATGAGAAGTCACATAAAAATCACTTCGTAAACGTTTTCAAAATTCTAAAGAACAACGGACTAAAATTAAATCTAGAAAATGTGAATTTAATAAAAAGAAGATAACCTTTTTAGGTCATACAATCGACCACGGAGTGATATATCTAATCGTTTAGAAAGTAGAACAAATAAGACTAATCGAACCTTCTAAGAATGTACAAGAAATCAGAAGATTTTGCGGGATGGTAAACTTTTACCATAAATTCATCCCAAGTTGTTCTTCCCTGTTAGCACTTCTTACGGACATGACAAAGAACAAAAAGAAACTCGAAAAAATAAAGTGAAATGAAACAAGTCTTGAAAACTTCAATTCAATAAAAAATCATCTAGCAAATATTAACAAACTTTATATGATCAAACTAAACAGTAAATTGACTTTAAAATTTCATTCGTTTCAAATGGTCGGAGATTGATATTTCCACTTGCATGTCGTCCGTCATCATTGTCTTTTTTTGATGGACTTGTCTACTTTTATTTTTTTTTGTTTTTTTCTTTTGTATGTGTTTAATACAAAACCTTTGCCGTTGTCCTCGGCGTAGGTCGATCTTTTAATCGCAGTGAATACATTTTTTATATGTAGTAGATAGCTTGCATTGTGCTTGTCTGTGTTTTTTTTATTTTTTCATATAATTTCTATTTTTGTGTATACCGAGGAAACGACAAAGCTAAAATAAAAAACCTCCAAAAGAAAATATTTAAACTACTTCAAAAGACGAGCCTATTAATAGTGATGATAAAGACAAATAAATAAAAGTCAAAAGAAAATTATCGAATGAAATAAAGAAAGTTAAAGAAAAGAAAAAGGAAAAGTTAATTATTATGTTAAATATTAAATTATCAAATTATTATATTGTCATAGAATTTTGAATTTAAAATTAGAAATATGATAATCAATGCACAATTAATTAATATGAAAAAAACTTACTTGACGGCTGCTTTGCAATTAAACCGTTAATTCCACAACGATATATCTATTGAAGAAGCTGGCAAACGTTATTACGAAATCTATTTTCACAATTCCTATTGTCTGTCCTATTGACTAAATTTCGTAAATACTACCGTAAAGGTTACTTTAATTGAAGGTTATTTGTTTGTAATACACGATTGTTTAGTTTATTGTTCTCTCATCCTCATTAATCGTTTACATCAAAGTAATACCGACTAAATTAATCAAACTATAACTGATTTTTTATCATAACTGATTTTTTTCTAATTTAATCTAGTTGGGAATAGTGATTTCAGTTTCCCCCAGATCGTAATTAAGGAATATCGCCTTTTGTATCATCCTAGTTAGGAAGTGAAATCATTATTTCTACAAGTATGAAAGCTGTGCTCCTCCATAAGGACAACAAGTTTCCTGCACTGCCAGTGGCCTATTCCAGGAAAGTGAAAGAATCCTACTCCTCATTGAAATTGATATTTGAGCTAATTCATTACCACAACTTCAAATAGAGAGTTTGTTCTGATTTGTAAATCATCGGAATGCTCACTGGGATGCAGGGTGGCTACACCAAGTACAATTGTTTTATTTGTCTATGGTATAGCAGAGCACGTCAGCAGCATTACAGCAGAAATCATTGGTCAGAACGTGTAAATCGAACACCAGGAGTGCAAAATATCCTTCACGAGGCTCTTGTACAACCTGGAAAAGTAATTTTACCACCCTTGCATATGAAGTTTGAGATTTTCAAAAATTTCGTCAAGGCTTTGGATTCGGAAGGCTAGCCAATGAAAACACTGAAGAAATTTTTTCTGCGACTATCAGCAGCCAAAATAAAAGGTGTCTTTGTTGGGCCAGATATGAGGAAATTAATGAAAAGTCAGCAGTTTCAAGATGGATTATCCCCAGTTGAATTGCGTGTCTGGAATTCCATAAAAAAGTGTGTGGAAAACTTTCTTGGTATGTTTTTATACTTCAATCACTTGAACAACATACGCACGATAACATTAAATGGTATTTGCTATTTATTTTTATTTTTTTCTCAGGCAAACATCAATCTCCTGATTACCGAGATATAGTTTCAGTAATTCTGGATGCATTTGAACTGATGAAAGTGAATATGTCACCAAAAATTCTTTTTATCAAGTCAAATTGACTTTTTCCCATCCGAGATGGAACAGGTCACAGATGACAGATTTCAACAGACCCTTTCAACACTGGAACAGCAGTATCAAGTAAGACCAGATCCGAGAATGATGGCTGACTATTGCTGGATGATTTGCCGTCCTTAATATATAAATTACTTCGCCATAAATACTGTGTTACTGGTTTTCGACCTCGGACTTTTGCACTTTTTCAAAGTAAATAAAAAACATAAGATAACAAAATATCTGGACTTATAGGAGAAAGACGACTATCATATTCCTATTTAACATCAAATTCTGCATACAATAGAGGTCAAGACTTCTTTGTCTAAAAAAAGTTCAAATTTGTCGAGTAGTGTTATTCATTCTTTTTGATATAGGCATTTACAACAACAACAACAACAATAATACTGTTTGTATTATTAATAATATTTATTTTAATTTGAGTAAATAATATAATTTTGTGATACTTTGATAATGATTTAGAAAGCGATAATTTACTGATGATATTCAAAATTGAAGGAGACAACTATTTTACAAAATTGAATGTTAACAATATGAATGTTGTTCAAATCAAGAAGCAAGTCTGCGAAGGATGGCCAAGGGCTACGACTGACTCTTATAAAATTATGAAACTGAAATATGAAGGACAAATCCTGGATGATAATCGGTATTTTCCCCATTTTACTTCTGGAGAACAAAAGATCGTCTTTTGCAGCATCGATACATTGCTTGATTACAAGTTTGTACGTGTTAATGATTCGTATTAATAACACAAAATAATAGAGACATTGTCGTTCTAAATGCAACTGGATGTCCTGGAATTCCAGAACTCTTACAAATTGGTTCACATGAACCAGTTGTCAGACTAAAGGAAGATATTTCGTCAATTTTGAAATGTTCAAATTTTAGAATTTTTAAAGACGGAGAAAATGTAGAAGAATTGAAAGATACTTCTTTAATTTCTGAATATAATTTGATCGACCACAGTCGTATAAGAATAATTTATAAGTTGATTTTACTATTAAGTACCGTGAAGTTTGGCCTATAGGAACCCTCTTCATATTTAAAATCATGGCTGCGGAGTCGGACTAAAATTGCCCGACTCCGACTCCAACTCCTTTATTTTTAAAATGTCCGACTCCAACTCCGACTCTTTTTTAGGTCAATTTATAATATTTGTTATTATTTTGGTCAGAGTCGAGTTACACGACTCCGAGTTAGACTGTGACTCCGACTTCGGTGCAGCCTTCGACTCTTAGCCCGACTCCGACTGCCCCAAAAATCCTTATACTCCGACTCCGCAGCCTTGATTAAAATTATACTAAAATTACATGTTAAATCATAGTTTTTGAATTAAAATTTATATTCCGACGGGATTTTTTACCAGAATTTACGGTATTGACGGAATCCCGACTGAAAAATGGTATTGTAATTTTACAAATATTCAATATCTTTGATAAATCTTGTTTTTTCCTTTTAAAAACACGGCATTTTGAAACCAATTATTGCATAAACGTATGCTTGTTTGCTGTGAATTAAAATGCGAACTCTCCCAAACAATTAATAGTTTTTAATAATGTGTAAATATGTACTATTTTTTAGTCGAGGAACCTCTAATATTGATATTTTTATACTAATTTTTTTAATTTATTTTTTAAAGAAAAGAAACCAAATTAATTGTTCGTTCAATTTTCGTTAACGAAGATCACTTAGAAATTCCCTGTGTAAATTGGGACCGTGTTTCGTCACTGCATAAATGGGTCGCAAATAAATTCGACACTGATCCAAATAATTTTGTATTTTATATAAAAGATAAATTATTAGATCAAGACAAATTTATATTCGATTATAACATCGATGATAAATCAGAAGTCAAATTTTGTTTTTGGAAAAGGTTAATTATATTTTCATATTTTCCATCTGCTTTGATTCTGTGTCTATCAGGTTCATTAGTATTATAATAAAGGGTGATCCGATCGACACGGCGTATTTATCCGTACTTTATCGAGCCACAAATATAATTATTGACAAAGATATTCTTCTAAGAATATATACAATGAAACATAAGTTAAATCATTTGGTTGATATTCAGAATTTTTTACAAGACCTGATCAAGTACGAAATTACTCAATGTTATTCAAGATTTGTCAAATTGTACGGAATCTATAAAGATGATAACTTTTTATTTATTGAGGTTGAGAATCTATCGGTAAATATTGTAACAGATCTTTGAGTTCTATGACATGGTTTATTAAGGGAACATTGACAATGTTGTTGGGACCAGGAAAGAAAATAGAAGAGGGAGAAATCACCAAATGGATCAAACAAATTGTTGAGTGTCTTCAAATATTTAGCAAGCACGGGTTTTATTATAGTAATTTAACTCGTAAGATTTATTTATACAAATACAATATAAT
>MQRK01226871.1:7587-19796 GCA_001938485.1 Girardia tigrina
ATCTGTCAAGAAATACCTTATTTATTTTCATACGATAGTTCAAAGTTAAGTTATACGCGATTGAAATGTAAGGTGTGAAGTTTGACCCGTTTCATATCGAACAACCTAATATGTATATATACTTTTAAGTAACCATTTATTATTTCACAATTTACGAAATGTTTCATTCTTATCAGAACATTATTGAATTTAAAAAGTTCAAGACAACTTAAATTTTAATATGATGCGGGTCTCTTCTTCACAGATTGTAAACTGAAGATGTAAATATTATAGGGGCAATTTGTAAAAGAACGCATATAAATTTATTTAAGTCCTATCTTGTTTGATTTTTATATCAATCTAATTTTTAATCTCGATGAAAAATTCGTGATCTCTTCAAAAGGTAAAGAACAGTTTGAGGCCTCTTTTGATATAAAGAGAAAAAAAAGACTTTGAATGAGAATTTGAAAAAAATCTCCCAAAAACTTTTTCGTTTGCATAATAGACATTTTTAAACGATGTTAATTAAACTTTTTTATCTTTGATAATTAGAGATAATAAATTATATATTAGAGATAATAAATTATGTATTAGAGATGATAAATTATGTTATTCATTCAATGTTAAAACAATTTTTCAACGAGTACTTTTTGACTTCGTTAATTAATATTTTTGTGACAAGTGGTTGCAACATCAATTATCGAATTCATTTTTTTAACACCAAAATTTAAAATCTAACAACAATTCACATATTTAAACAATTTTTTCTGTTAATGTAATTATCCCGCCACAAATTAATCTATTAAATTCTTTTCGATTCAATTTTTAAAATCTTGTAAATTTATTAAAAACATTTCACATTAAAACTAAAATTTTATTTTAAAATTTATTTAAAATTGTTTTATAACTTATATTAAAATATATAAATTGTTATGACTGTAAAATATTTTTATTTATAAATAAATATTTAATATTTAATGGTTTTCTGGTCATTTTTAATTTCAAGATATTTAATAGATACATTAAAAAGATATTTTTTATTTTTAAATAGATATTTATTTTTTTATGATTTTCTTTTATTATATTATTTTTAATTTTTTAAAATATTTAAAAAACACATTAAAACATATTTTATTTTTAAATACATATTTGATTTTTTAATAGTTGTTTATTATATCATTTTTAATTTTAAAATATTTAATAAGCATATTAATATTAAAATATTTTACCTTTTAAATTAAAAAAATAATAAATTATTTTGGTGAGATGAAAATTTAAATTAACCCCTCATAATTTTAAATATCATAAAAACAGATTTAAAGAATAAAATTTATATCAATTTAAAAAAAATTTTAGTAAAACTTTATACACAAAAGATTATACACAACAAGATTAAAAAAACTTTTGAAATTTTTTAAAATATTATTTATTTAAATTTGGTGTTAATTAAAAATTAACTTTTTATTAGATCACACAATAATTCTCTCAAAATAATTTTTATAGATAGAAAATGCATTTGGTTGAGGTTCTGTTCTCCGGAGATTTGCAGTGATTCCCAACAATCATATTATATCAATGTTTTTTAGAAATAATAACTTCATTTTTAATAAATATATTCATTTTTTGAAAATAAATTCATCAAGAAAATATACTATAAACATTGGCTAAGTATATTTTCAAATTGTCTAACTCATCCTTCTTAGTTTACTGAGGAATATTTTGAATGTTTTATGTGTCGTGTTTGAATGTTGTGTGTTGAATTTGGAATTGTGTCTCTCCTACTCAGATGGATGATTAGTATTTTTATTCTTATAGTCTGAAAATACAGTAAAAATTGCGTAATCCGGATTCTTGGGGACCAAGAAAATTCATCCGGATAAGACGAAATCCGGACTAGACAAATTACACGAAAATTGTATTTTGAAATTATTTAAACTGTTACAATGTTACTGCTTCCCACCAGATTTATGACGAATGAACGAGTTTTGAATTTTACCAACCTATTTTAATGGTATGTAATAGAAAAAGGTACCGACACAGGGGATAGGACTGTAAAGCTATGTTGGAATTTAGAGAGACAGTAAATTGTCTATTTACTTTATCTCAAAGGTGAAAACAACAATTCCTTAAAGTATTTAAACAAAGAATTAATAAAAAATAATTGGAGAAGTTTATTAGTACAAAAGACCATTTATTCACTAATTAAACAAGCTGAAAGCTACACCAGCTCAGATTCACACAGAAAATGGTTCATTCACATGTACTTTACATATTACTCTACTTTACGATGCATGCTTGAAGAAGTCCATTATTTTCGTTTGATTTGTCGCCTTTGTCACCTCCATCAATACGTCTTCATTGAGATTTGAAAATGCACGTAAGAGAGAATCAGTGAATCCTGGATGAGTTTGTAAAAATCGTTCCACTGCTTGAAAAGCTTGCTTTTTTCCTTGAACGTAGGATATTCGATAACATAAAAAATTTCTATAACTCAATATTTGTGTATTTCAAACAAAGATTAATGATCTTTATTGCTATTTTTATTTTTTTACGAATAAAAAGTTTTATTATAATTTATTGTATTTTTAATATAATTATTTTTTTTATTGTGATTAAATTTTGTAAATTTGTCATATTTTTTACAATATCGTTACATTTCAATTCTTTTTATTCCTGAGGAGTTTGTATCGACGTTTTAATTAATCAGTACCTATTAAATTAATGCTAATATAGTAATGTAAAAAAAATATTCAAAGTAGTGTTTATTAAAAACCTTTTAATTTTTCAGCCAAATGTCTGGGTACCAATAATATTTACTACTGTACAGATTTTTTTTTATTTCATTTTACCATAAATATTCGAGCTTAATTTCACGTTCAATAATATTAAATATCCGCATTAGGTTTATAAAATTTAGACTTGGTTTAGAAAAATCACTCGGAATTCGCGAATATCCGGATTAGTTATCTTTTTTATAATGGATTGATTGACATTTTTTTGGGACCAGAAAAATCATCCGGACTTCACGAACATCAGGATTAGTCAAATTTGACTGCTTGTAATTTATTTCTAATTTAAAAAATTGTTAAATTTTAAATAAGTTGATTATTTTTTTTACAATTTTTAAATAAATAAATTCAATTAATATTTTTTAAATAATTAAAATTCATTTTATTTTTTAACCAATAAAATTTAGAATAAATATTTTAAGGGTTTATATAATCTATATTTAATCGAATAATAGAATTAAAGTCATTGTCCTGAGGACAATTGAATTTGTAAAACTAATAAAAATATTGAAAGTCACATTTGTGTTCTTAATAGTCCAACTGTACCAAAGTGTTCAATAGGAAAAAATTCATTATCTGCACGAGCACTATTAAGTTGAAGATCAGAAAACAATCTATAAAAGCTTTGCCAATAACAAAAGTATACCATACATTTTCATAGGAAGTGAATGTTAGAATTCGTACCAAATGATAAATCATGATCACCAAAGATCAAATTTTCAAAATTTAATAAGTTTCTTCCTTCTCTTTCTTCTTATCCTATCGAAAATAAATTGACGTTCCTCTCTTGGAAACGTGAAACCCTCGAATTCTTTAAATATGATTAAATTGTAGTTTTACCGAACAAATGTCAACATTTAGTGTATTGATATTCATGGTTAAAAGAATATTGTAACTTAATTATATGTAAATTCAAATTAAAAATCAATAAATTATTTAAATATTATACAAATTTTGAAAACAATGTTTAAATTGCAATTCTCCAAGTAAATCAATTTAAATTTTCTTTTATATTTCAACTAAACTAAAGCCCTAAAATGCTGTTTGATTCAGGATTTTTTATGTTAATATTTTATGTTAATATATTAATATTTTATGTTAATATTTTAAGTTAATATTTTTTTAATATTTTAATATTTTATGTTAATATTTTATATTTTACTGCACTTCAGTTTTAATTATTAAATATAAATGAATATAAATTAATATAAATTTTAAAATGTTTTAATTTTCATATAAACCCTAAAGTCATGTTTATAATGCGAACATTATTCATTGAAAAACTTAACTATTGAAACAATATATAACATAAACAATAAATAATTTTTGTAAGAAAACTTTGCTCGAGTTATATGCTAGGTGTTGGGAAAGTCTTATCAAAAAAGCACTCCAAAAAGATAAGCATGTTTATTTCACAAAAAAAAGATACTTAAATAAAACTTCAAATGCAAGTTAAAAAGAAGTGTTTTCAGCAATTTATTCGAATGATGGCATCCTGCATGCATGATAACTTCAAGACATTTCATGAATGCGGCACAGGCTTTAACTACAAACACCTCAGATAGATTCTTCCAGATCTTGCTACAGTATTTCTCAGGACCTTGAAAACTTGTGTGATAAGTACGGTAGGCATTACTCTCTTCAACGCTCATATGGAGTGGTCCGCCATACCCTCAGGTTTCCCCGAGAATCGGACGGAGGTAGCAGAGCTGCGCCGTGGCTTGGCTCGAATTTGTTGGGTCCATATTTGAATCAATTTCATTTCGGAATCGGTTTTGTTTAACAAATTACCAACTCCTTCTAAAGCGGGCGAGCGTTTCATTCCGCTCCTCGGTGGAATATGAAGTGAGCAATATTCAGTAGGCCTTCACGGGTTCGATTGAGATTCGTCTTGACTGGTCAACGACAATTGCGTGTCATCAAATAACACTTAATGGGAACTGCTCGATAAGGCAGATACGAACAAAAGGTTAATGGTTTGACTCGTTGTCATCAGATGAATGTAGAGAAATTCATCGACTCAGTCGTCCTGAACAATCGTCTCAACGACAGACTATGAACCCGGATTGAGATCGGAATCGCAAAAAACAGCCGAATCGCGACCACAACCGCCACCCGTCCCGACAGACAACTTATCATTATTCAGACAATGTTTGGTCGGTTGCATTGAGATAAAGTCGTAATTCGGTTCAAATATTGAATAATAATCGATTTCAAATTTCGTTCATTCATAAAAAATTATTGTAAATAAAGAGACAAGCGACAATTGAAAATTCCAAGAAATATAACCACTTCAATATCAAAAGACTTTTATTAATTTCAAAAAAAGCTCATTACACAAAACATGCAAATTTTTCCATATTTCAAAAATTACTCCGTTTATTGTAATCAAAATATTTTTCTTTTTTCAATTTTAAATCAATTGATTTTTTTACCACACACACAGCGCTCACAACATAAAATCAATTTCAATTCAACAATTTTAAAATTCGCAATTGGTTTCGATCAGCATAAATCCCAATTAATTTCGGTCAGCAAAAAATTCACAAATAGTTTTGATTTAAAAAAGAAAGTCACGTAAATATCAATCATCAAAACTTTTCTCTTTTCAAGTAAACTTAATTACCCCAGATAAACAAAACACTCAAGGCCATAATTCTTTTTATAATAAATAATAAACTAATAAACTAAACTAAACTTTTTATAAATAATAAACTAAATATCTAAAATATTAATTCAAATTGTTTTTCCATTGAATAATTTCAAAATGATAAAAACTAATGAATTAATTTTCCATTTCAATTTGATTAAATATTCTTCAATTTGAAACAAATATATATATATATATATATATATATATATATAATAATGATAATAATTAATTTAAAAAACAAAAATATAATAATTAAATGTTCGAATCCCGAACATGGAGTAATCGAGAAGATTCATATGTGGTGAAGATGTTGACCACTTGCCATTGAATACAAAATAGGGCTTTGTCCTCCAATAAGTCTTGGATGGCCTAAGTCGTATAGCATGGTGAACCGTCTTGATAAAAACAAAAATTCCCCTGGTTACTTTTACAACCACGGCAGTACAGTTTGGTTCATAGCTTGCTGGTAACCTGTTGCATCCAGTCTGTAATCAGCAAGAAAGAATACTGAGGGGCTGAATTTTTTATTCGCATCAACTACACACAGAAGAATCAATAATAAGATAACTATACAAATTAATTTGTGAAATTAAACGATATGTCATAACCAAGAAATAAAATAGCGAAACATAAAGTAAAAATATTTGTAGATTAATTGCATAGTATTTCCTGATTTACTTTTATCAAAAGACTTGAAATTAAAAGAAAATTTTAGGCTAAGGAACAATTTGTCTAACCAAAATAAATTCAGTAAAATTTGCTACCAGTTTTGCAGTAGACCAGTGAAATCGTGATTTTAATGAGAGCATATCAGAGACGGGCAGATTAATGGTGAGGTGATCGAATTCATTAATCTAGTCGCACAAACAAAATCTTGACCCCCTAAATTTTTAAACCTGTCACGTTCACATTTCCATTCATATCAATAAGAAGATTTACGAGTTGCAGATGAAAAAAGGTGATTTACATGCAGTGCAAAAAGGTTCAGAATTGAAAACGAAATCTCACAAGAATTAAACATTTCAACATTTCTTAATATTTACATTGTTTAATTTGAAGAAAACAAAAAGTTTATAGAAAATTTTCAGGATAACTAAAATTAAAGTAAGATTTACAAACCTAAGCTAAATGTAAAGAATTGTGAAAGGAGTGTACAAATTTTACATCATGAAGGATGAAGGTCAATAAATTGCAAACAATAGTCAATAAAATATTGTTGTCAGTCTTGTACAAAAAGGAAAAACCTCTTTTGTTAATATCAATAAGTGAATTCACAATAAAAGTTAGTTTTTGAATAAAGTTTGTAGTTATAAATCAGGGGTGCTCAGACTTAAACAATTTGGCGATCGACTATAAAAATATTAGGCGGTAAGTTATCGACTGGTACAAATTTTGTTCCAGCTCCGTAGAAAAGCTCTTTCTGGCCTTTGGAATGAGCTTCTGTAGACCCGTCTTGCCTTGCAGGGACTGACGATAGTATAGTTCCGCCCCTGAATCATCAACTGTTTGAACACTCCTGGATTAGAATAAAGTCATTGGATAAAAATAAAATACAAATTTTATAAAAGGTTATACGGATTTATTAATTGTAAAGATACAACTAGTCACTAGTGCTTTTTTGATGCAGAAGAATGACACTGCATATTATCTGCATACTTTTCATAAGATTGTGCATAATTACTAAGTATCAAACATAAGCATGAATTCAGATGTTCATCATTGAGTCGATTGCAATATTGAGATTTAATCATTTTCATTTCGGAAAATGCAGACTCGCACAAAAAGTTGATCTGAAAATTGATGTTAACTGAAGAGTTATTTGTTTCAGACATGGATGTTTTTCTTCAGATAAAAAGCCCAAAATTTGTTATCTGCTACTCTGGCTTTGAAATGTATGTCAGACATAATTTTCTAGACCTCGTTTTTGACTGATAATAAATCGAAATTGAATGTTTTTAATATTCGCAAAGTATTTTTTTCAATATCCGCATAGGAAAATGAATAACACATGAAAGTTATATCAGTTAAATTGTCTAATCAAAAAATACGTCTTTCAAATTCACACAATATATTTGTTATTTCGCTTTTATAAATTGTTACATCATAATCTGTATGTGAAACGATTCTTGCTTTTAAAGCCGGAAAATTCTTCAAATCCATTTTATACAGTTGATCAATAAATATCTTAAGTTTATTTTTAAACGTATTTATAATAATGTGCATATCGATGATTGTTTTGTCTTTCTTTTGTAGCTCCAAGTTGATTAAATTTAAATGAGTTGTCATATAAATAAAGAATGCCAAATTGCAAAGCTATTTTTCATTTTTAAGCATTTCAGTATAGTCACCTCTGTCATCTATAAAAAAATGATTTCCGGCAGTAATTCTAATAACACATGAAAGTTATATCAGTTAAATTGTCTAAATCAAAAAATATGTCTTTCAAAAAATGAAATCTTTCCAAAAATTTCCCACGACTCAACCACTTAACATCTGTATGCGCGGGCTCATCAGTTTCCAAATGTATTTTAAAAAGGCGTCGTTGTAAACTTCGAGCACGTATTGAATTCACAATCTTTGAGGCTCATTACGTCTTCCATATTAAATATTTTGGAGCATAGAAGCTGTTGATGTATAAGGCAATGGAATGAGAAAAACGATGGAATCTCACTATTATCTTGAAAAAAATGCAACAAATCCGTTCATTTTTCCAGTCATGCATGGTGTTCCATCTGTTGTGATTGATACAAGTTTATATAGTTGCAATTAGTTATTTTTTATAAAATGCATGAATGATTCATAAATATCTTTGCCACGAGTAGTTCCTGGCAAATGAATCATTTGTGAGAAGTGGTTGCTACCTCAATATCAGGATTCATTATTTTAACACCAAAATTTATTTATATAACAATTCACATATTTAAAACAAATTTTCCTGTTAATTTAATTATCTCGACCCAAATTAATCTATTAAATTCTTTTCGATTTAATTTTTAAAATCCTGAAAATTTATTTCGAAAATTTATTTCAAAAATTATTTAAACTTTATTTTCAAAATTTATATCAAAGTTTATTTAAAATTGCTTATTAAAAATATTTTTATTTATAAATAAATATTTAATATTTTTGTTTTCTTGACATTTTTAATTTTAAGATATTTAATAGATACATTAAAAGATATTTTTTATTTTTAAAAACGTTTTTGATTTTTTTAATAGTTGTTTTATTATATCATTTTTAATTTTAAAATATTGAATAAGCATATTAACATAAAAAATATTTTACCCTTTAAATTAAAAAATAATAAATTATTCAGGCGAGATAAAAATTTTAATTAACCCCTCATACTTCTTTTATTATCATATCAGAAAATATTGGGTCGAGGAATAAGTTCCCGCCGTTTTTTGAAAAATTAAAATTTAATTTTTTAACAAAAAAGTTACTACAAATTAATAACAAATATAATCTCCGCCATTGTTCACGACTTCTTCCCAACGTTCAACGAGTTTTTCAATGCCTCTTTGGCAGAAATCGCCCAAATCAAAAATTTGATTTAAATATTAAATTGATTAAAAATTCAAAAAACAGCGGGAACTTATTCCTCAACCTAATACTAATCGAACAAAAACACATAACTAGGCGGTATCTGTCATGTCAGTTGACTCATCAAATTGTAATGAAAAATATCTGCATTCCATTGTATCTTTCTTTAATTTTTGTTCAATATCTTTGTTTATGATTTCAACTCTCCCTAGTAATAGACGGACGAAACAACTGGAGTTCCTTCATAGCTGATATGATCTCTACTTTGTTTTCAAAGTTTGCAAACAACACTTCTCCACCTTCGAGAAATGTTTCTTTTATTACTGTTCTATCTTCAAAAGATTTTTTGTTTTTAGCTTGGAAATTACTAATTTTAAATGATGCGATAGTTGTAGCCTTTGATTAATGAACTGGCTTAGTGAACACTGCTTGCTGCGCTTTAAAGCATTTTTTAGATCTTGAACCTTACGTCCTCTTAACTCACTCTTAAGTGGAAAATCAATTTCATATTTGTGTGCATGGTTTTATAGTGTCTTTCTAAGTTACCGCCTCTAGGCAGTGCTATTGAAGAACGAGAAATGAGGCAAATGTACTTATCTTTTATTATTATAATCAAGAACTCTTCCTCACAATTGTAATTGAAAAAAAGTTTTCTTTTTTTCTGGCTGCACTCATGGTTTATTATTTAATATTGTGTTATTATTAATACTTAGGCTGTCCCAAAAGTCCTCAGATGGCCTTTAAAAACACACTGATATTTTACCAAATTTAACCAAATTTGGACTGAATATTATTCAGACTGTCATAAATACTGTGTTTAACTTTCAAAGCATAAAATTAAAATAAGTAACATTTTGTTTTATTAAAGTATTTAAATTTTAAAAGTTCAGCGAATTCAAATCAAGCGCTTTTTAACAATGGAACCAAATAAATGTTGTCAACGTTTTTTGTTCTAACTCAAAGTAAAAGAGGATTCTCTGCGTCAGAAATTCTTCAGCAACTTCAGCAGGCATGGGAAGATGCAAATCACTCAGCACTGAAAACTATTCAACAATGGTTGACTGATTTTAAAAAAGAAAAGCGGACGTCCTTCGACCATTCATCAAGAAGTGGCAGGCCATCATTAATAGACGATTAAAAGATTAAAGCAGTCAAAGAAGTGTTTAATAAAGCTCCAAATGCGTCTTTGCGTTATAATGAAAATGAACTTTCTTTAGGCAAAAGTACAGTCCATAAAATTTTGCGTGAAAAACTTCATTACAAAATCGTTTGCTCTGTTTGGGTCCCTCACGAACTTTCTGCTGCTAATAAACAACAACGCATTAAACACTGCAAAGCATATACGCCATGTAATTTCACAGATGGGAGATGAAGCATATTCCAACATAGCGATCGAGGATGAGACATGGGTCTTTTTCCAAGGTAGAGGAAAGAAAGAAGATCACAAAGTTTGGATTCCTTCTAATGCTGTTCCACCAAAAGTGATAAAGCCATCACCAATGACTGATAAAAAGTCTCTTGTTTTCGTAACCTTTACCTGCAACCAACGTTTTAATGTAAAAGCACTGCCATATGGTACCAAGATTGATTCCGAGGCGTATGTGAACTTTGTTCATAACACCGGTGAAAATGGCGGAAACTTAGATCTAACAGCATCAAGTTAAAGGAATTTAAGTGGTGGCATGATAATTCAAGACCTCATTTTTAGAAACAACTCTTTGTTTTGAAAGAAGAAAAATTGAAAAAAATATCAATCACCCTATAGTCCAGATTTTAATCTGTGAGACAGATTCTTGTTTTCAAAAATGAAGAAAAGTTTTAAAAATCATGTTTTCAAATCACATGAAGAAATTGAAGAAACTTGTAAATTATTTTTTAATTCTGTATCAACAGAAACATTAAAAATCAAATAGATAACTTTTTAACTATTGTCAGTTGGTTATTGACAACAATGGTGAATATGTTGTTGCTTAAGAAATTTTAAAATATTTTTTTAAATAAATTTTTAAATTCGCTGCATCTAATTTTTTTTGTTGGTTAATAATATTATTTTTTTGGTATGTTTCAAATTTTATGCTTTGAAATTTTAACACAGTATTTATGACAGTCTGAATAATATTCATTCCAAATTTCGTTAAATTTGGGAAATCGACTTTTGGGACAGCCTAAGTATTAAAAAAATATTTAATAAATGAAATATTAAATACATTTTACCTTCTTTGTTCCTTGACAAATATTTTCCAAAAAAATCGATCCAAAACAAAATTTCTACAAAATCAATAAATATATGTTACTTTAGACTTATTAATTGAACACACTGTATTAAGTTCACATTCAGATAAAAATACACCACACTTACAACATAATTTGCAGTACTATTTATGCCACAAAATTTTCCGCTCATTACTATTTCAGTTATTTACATCGTGCGATAAAGTGCGATATGAATAAACGGGTATAACTCTACAATGGGGAAGGATAAGCATATCACAGGTGTCATAGAAGAGAAAATAGTTACAACAATAGCAAAAATATCCAGAATACTTTTTGTAAGTACGTATGTCATCGACTTAAAAACTGGTTGCGATGATTAATGATATAGTTAAAACCTAATTACAAAAAAACGAAAAGAAATTACTGAAATCTAAAAAATAAGTTTCCATAACCAAACAAAGAATAATTAATTTTTACTTAAAATAACAGTTTCTGATAATAATAAAATAATATCCGCGTCCAAACGTCCTGTGTCCAAACGTTAGGTACCGAAAATTCTTTTTCAATCATTTTTTGATATTTAGAAATCTGTTTGTAAAAGCACGGCAGTAAAACGTGCTGAGATTGCCACATTGCGTGAGTGAATTTGACGATGAAATTGTTGAGTAAGTGGGATGCTCTGTGTGAGGATGAATTGAGACCGCAAAAGATTGGCTGTAAACTATGGTGTACAAGACAGGCCTAGGAGTAATTGAAAATCAACTAGTAAATCAAAAATTCTTTATCCATGCTTTATGGGGGTAAAACTCTACTTGACCAACATATTTTTTTTGTTATCTTTAGTAGAAGAAAAATTTACTATAACATTTTTTTAATAAATTTATTATGTTATTAGTAACTATTTAATTGCAAAATGGAGCTGTCAAAATGTTTTGATGAAATTTTTCCTTCTACAAAACATTTTAATAGTTACTAATAACATAATAAATTAATAAGTATATATATATATATATATATATATATATATATAT
>MQRK01226875.1:2077-12384 GCA_001938485.1 Girardia tigrina
TAACTATTTGTAACTATTATAACTATAATTATAACTATATTTACAAATATATTTATAACTATATTTATAACTATTACGTTATACTGCCCGGAAACTTTTTGGACGACCTAATATAATGAAAAAGAAGATAAAATTGTCCACTAAAAAATATAAATAAAAAAAATCAACCAATAATGAAATATGTTAAGTTGGAGGAAACATGAGAAAATAAACTTGAAAACATGATGGAAAAATTATTATAAAAATTTGTAAAATGAGATTACGCATATTTAGAAAAGAAAAGAATATTTAAATTATATTAAACTAATTAAATGTAAATATCTTTTTTTAAGAAAAACTAGTTGTTTCTTAATTAATATTAATTAATAAAATTATTATTTCATATTTAGAAAAATAAAATTGAGATTAATAAGAAAAAATAATTGTCGATTAAAGTCTTACTTTTTTTAAATGAAAACTATAAATAATTATTATAAATTCGTTTTTCAAAAGAAGAATTAATAAGCAAAATCTGACATTCTAAAGATGTAATTATCTCAAGAGATTCGGACAGAAAAACAAAAGAATTAACAAAATATGTGAACGCTTTATTGTTAATTATTTATTTTTGAGTTTTTTCTGTCAAAGTTGTGTATAAAGCTATTATGATAATGTTAAATCTACATTAAATCTACTCGGTAAGACTAAAAAAAATATACATATATACATACAAATCTTTATATACTTAATAAAAAGAAGAAGACGAATTTCGAGATAAAAATCCAATCATCAGGTCAATCCCCACATGTATTAAACTGACACATTATACGGAATATAAAATAATAAAAAACATTTTACAAATAAATCATTGGATAAAAATTAATTTATTGTATAATTCTTTAAAATGAAGTAAAATACAGTAAAATTGATCAATTTCATTCCCTTAAACCAACCATTGGCAGCTATCGATTGCCGTTTGAGAAAACGATATGTTTACTCTATTGTTCCGTATTTAACAAGACAATTGGGTACATTTGAGAAAACACACTATTTTTTCAGTTTGCCATTTGGTCAGACATTTCAGTCGAATTGCATCGATAAGATTTGGGATTGTTTTGGTTCTGATGTGAAACTAAAATTGAAATGATTTCACTGAATGTGAGAAGAAAGGAACAAATGAGAGAAACAGTTTCAGTAAAATTCAAAATACAATTCTTTGTCTCGAATAAATCGAAAATGATTTGTAGATTGCCTGCTAATCTCATTTATAAATTTAAGTATCATGTATGTAAAAACTCGTACATTACATAATAGCTTAAGGAACAATCCATTAGTCCCTGGTACTGTTTTGTTCTTCATTTGATGGATGGCGATTATCTGAGGCACATCGTTCAGGATAAACAGTACCAGATCAACCTCTCCAAAAAGCGAAATACCATAATCTTGGGATGTCTCTAGATTTAAAAGCCAGTTAATTGCTGAGATATTGTCTCCTCTGAAAATCTGTTGACTGTACACAGGGTGTACTCTTTCTCATCATTATTAATGAGTAATCTGAGCTCAATTGTAAATTCTCTAGAATTTTCAATTCCATCATGATTCAGCCTTTTTTCTATTTTAAAGCCCCAAAATCTGTTGTTGCTCATTTTCATTTTCGAAGACTTCTGAGAATCTCTTTCCGGCTTCTTTCCATTTCTGGTAGGATTTTTCTTTTCGATTCTGTCAATATGCTTTCCGGGTTGTCCACTTTATTACAAGGAGCGTTCTCAACTCGTCAATGTGACCATATAACCAATTTTTGTTCATCAGTGTCCGCTATCTCATATAATGATGTTTTAAATGCAGCTGATAACATATCTGATCGAATTTCAGAATGGCTTTCTGTCATCTCAGTGCAGGGATTAATTCTTTCATCTCAGGCCGGCTCTTTCTTCTCTAATACTACATATTTTTCAGTACGTTTGTGTTTATTTTATCTTCCGTTTTTCTGCAACCTGAGTAATGAAGTACTTCTTATTTATGCTTTTAACATAGTCAAGTCAAGTCATAGTCAAGAATCACAGTCCAGTCGGGAGTAGCTGTTTACGTTGGTTGCTATGTTAGCTGTGTTTCTTTCAATTTGTAAGAAGTCCAGTAGTTCACATCTCTTTGTAGCTAATGAGTTCTACTTACTTGTGACACATACTTTGTTTATAAAATATATTCTAAATTTTGTAGGCTGCAGAAAGCTGACATTATAGTGAGAAGATCATCACTTTCTGAAGTTTGAATTGCAAAACAGTATATGCAAACCGTTTCTCTCAATAGTTCGTTTCTTCCCATCCTTCATGTATTTTCTAATTTACGAGATAATATTTAATATGTATTCAGTTTATTTTTTAACCACTTTTTATATTTAACGTAAATGTAACTTCAGGTTCCCATAATTGAGCTTTAGGTTACTTTTACAATTGGTGTCAGAATACGAAAGAACCCACAACACAACACAACACAACACAATATAACACATAACACAATATCCACAATAACAATGCTCAGACAAAAAAATATAAAAAGATACAAGAAAGTCAAAACAAAACTTATATAAAACAAATAACCAAAATACATCACAAACCCAGATCGAACTATATAACTACGATGACACAAATAACAACTCAGCATACGAAACCCCTCATAAACAAAAAACAATAAAACTATACACTTACAAGACTATTTCATTGACGACAATAACACCCCCATAACATGGTTAAACACAACAATTTCCATCGCACATTTAAAAAACATATACAATGAATACTACATTTGCAGTGCAATCATCACAAAATTACCCTCAAAATAATAAAACAAATATCAGAAGAAATAGAAAAATTAGCAACAACAAAAAATCATCTTGAAATATTAAAGAAAGCACTCTGCGAAAAATTCACAAATACAAATAGAAATAGACTGAACAGTTGCATCGAAAATAGACATTTAGGTGATCGAAAACCATCAGAACTATATAGAAGCTTAAAACAAAAACTAAATCAAATCGAAGAAAATTCGGAAATTACAAAAAGTTTCTTTTTAAGATCATTACCAGATAACATTAGAATACAGTTAGCAACTTCAACAACAGAATCCGGAGAAGAACTAGCAACACTAGCCGACAAAATATATGCAGAAACAACACATGAAGTAAATCACATTCATAACAAAAACATAAAAGAAATCAACGAAAATCAAAATATTCTAATGGAAATCAACAAGCAACTAGAAAAATTGAACAATCGATTCATAAACCTTGAAAACAGACTAAAAAACCTCGAAATAAAGACAAACAAACCAACCCAAAAACAAAAAACGGCAGACGGAAAACCAAACACAAAAACGACATCAAACGAAAGCAAAAACGGATCATGCTGGTTCCACGAAAAATTCGGTGACCAAGCATATCGCTGCCAGATCCCATGTAATTATAACAAACACAGTCACCATCCTCAGCACCAAGGATAAGTGACATCCAAACAACATTCACGGTGCAGCCCTCAAACTGTTCTCACAAATTTCTTGTTGATACAGGTTCTATTGTTTATTTACTACCGTTCAATACCGTTAACTGAGACACTGACAATTCTTTAAACACAACGTTATTCAACGCAAACGGAAGCCAAATTAAAACAGCCAGAAAATAAAACATTGAACTAATCATCAACGGCAAAATTTAGAAATGGACATTCATAATAGCAAACGTGACAAACACTATCCTTGGAGTCGATTTTTAACCCATTACAACCTTGTAGTTGATTGCAAAAACAAAAAATATATAATTTAGAAAACAAAACAGACATTAATTTACACAGCACAAAATCAAACAGAATAGGCACAATAAACATACTAAACAAAAGAGAAATCAATTTAAAATACATTAAGATAAACAAATCATACACAACAAATCTATACAACAAACCAAACACAACAAATCTATACAACAAAACAAACACAACAAATCTATACAACAAAAGAAACACAAGCAACATAAAAAACAGAACAAACACAACAATACCATACAACAAAACTAAAGAAATATTTTAAACAAAGACATTCCATTATTCAGGAAAATATATTCATAGACAAATACTTACAATAAACGACCACATGACAAAGCAAAATAACTGCTCACAAATTAAAAAGGAACAAAAAGACGAAATCGAAACAACAACAAAAACAATGAAAAGACTATACAATAGAAATCACAATCAGATAGAAACCTACAAAGAAATCAAAACAATACATCCAAACCTAAACGATAACAGCAACCTCAAAGAAAAAACAATCGACATCCAAAACAGTCTAAACAACATAGGGAAACTCAAACATCAAAAATCAATTCAAAAAACGAAACACAATCCAATCCTAATACAACCAGAAATGCAAAAGATGACCGAACACAAACCGAAAACAAGACTAAGTTATTCGAATCACAAACAACACAGACGAAAGCAATCATCACTATATCTATGATCGAAAAATCAATCCAAGCAGACGCCTCATCAGTAAACAAAATAACTCAAACCATAACTAAAACAGAATCACAATCAGTACAAACAGATAATACAAACACAAACAAAACATCAGAAAAAGAAATAGTAAATATGATAATAGAAAAACCAAAAGACAATGAAAACAACGAATCACACACGAAATAAATGTAATAACAGACTTTGGTACACAAAAGAAAACGACAGATTCTAACATCGATGAAGACAAATATTATTCACAAAATAAAAGCCTCACAGATTTTTTGACTTTAGTTAAAAATAATGAAAACGAAACTTTCGAAGGTCCATACAAAATTATAGACCATGAAAAGAAAGCATTAATATTAAACGTTGACAACAAAAACGTAACAGTGAACCAGAAAGGAATAAAATTTTGTACAAAAATATATACGATTTTTTTTGGACTTTTAGGCAAAGAGTTAAGGAACAAAATTAAACCACGATTCAGTCCAAACTACTTCAGACAAACATCGAAACATATGACTACAAGTAAAAGCAAACATTGGTAAAACAAACCAACTCAAATAAAAACGCATCAATCTCAGTCTAATTAAATTCATTAAAGTAACTACACGAGACAATCAAGCATAATAACGTTCATATTATATCCAGGGGACTATTTTAATATCTCGTAAACTAGAAAATACAAATGCATTCTTTTCTACTAGTATTGACAATGTTTTGTTTTACTATCTTTTCTTTTACGATATTAATTTCTGTGATGTGATAGTTCTTCTTTATTTTTATTATTTTTGTGTACTCAGATCTTATTTTTATTTGTGATACGATTTTATATGGGAGTTGTTAACTAGGGAGACAAACTTGGTGACAAACTTATTATTTTCTTTGGTTTGATTTTAAACCACATTATTAAATTAAATTCATTGAATCACATATAGTAACATATCAGAAATGAATTGTAAATTAATGAAATTGATTAAAAAATTAATAATTTAAAATCTGATATCGCTTAGCAAATTAAAGTATAACGGCGAAATCCTGAAACTACTTTGTTTAGACGGATTGTCATTAACCCGATTTTATTTCGCTAGTGATTCTCCAAGATTTGGTTACAAAGAGAAGACATTATTTGACTCAACCAACTCTAAACATCAAAGGAATTTGATTTCTATTTTATATAATAAATGAAAAGAAGACCATTGAATAGTCCAACACGAATAGAAAATAAATTCTAGATTCCTTTCCATTATCCATTGACTAAATATATCATCAAAACATTTGACAAAACTGATTTATTCACCCTTGTATCAAGGTATAACAATCTGTGGTAATATTTCGACAGTATTGAAAATTCTGAGGTTATTCTATTTTATCTGTTAAGTAGTTTTTTAGTCTGTGTTAACAATACATCATTATTATACAATTAGTGCCTATTCATTTCTGTGTTTAAAAACTATAAGTAAAGATCGGTTTGTTTACATATATATACACTTTGATAAACAAAGCGATTTTTACACTTCAGTTGAAATCATCACCAATAAATAGTTCCAGCTTTCTCGTCTTCGCAATAACTTTATCTCGTGTGATAACATTTACTAAAGATTGATAGAAAGTTGTTCTTTCATCTAACGAGTAGAAATATTCAGTAGAATCGTAAACACTTATTATCAACAAGAACTTTTTTAGTATGCTGCACACAAATATTCTGTAACTTTTCCTAAAAAAGAGACTCAATCATAATCTCTATTCCTTAACATGATTGCAACATCACATTCTGGACTATGATTCCTTTCTCTACAGCTATGAAAGATGCCTCAGTTACCAATGCAATATTTAATACTATTCTAGCAATTTATTTTCTTTAAGATAAACAAATCCAAGAGTATTTTTTCCGTATTATCGAGTCAATTCACTATTTTCACAACTATCACTCTAACTGTGGAGTCCTTCTTGAGTGACGCAAATCTCGGGAGCTTAATGACTTTGGGTCATACCAGGCCCCTAGTTTATGTGTGATGGTTTGCAAGCCCTGCAGACAAAGTAATCCTGTTTAGTTTAAAGTTTAGTTTCCAGATAGTATCACGTGGAGGTGAGGCTACTTTCCTGAACTGTTTAAATTGGGAAAACATGAACTACTATTTTGCATAGTCGAATCCTTTGAAATCTCATGGTAAAGCATTCATGTATTCATAAGTCATGGGAAAAAGTCTCAGTCGTCAATTTGTTTAAAAGGTAAAGTTTGAAAAAAGATCTCAATAACTACATATACATCTTCTTCTTCTAAGTTGACAGGAAAATAATGGAGTAGATAATCTTTGATCACCTCATCTTGATTAAAGAAACAAACATCGATGAATGACAGTTCGAGTTCAGAAGCGAAGGAAACAGACACAGTGTTTTTTGTGTCATTTGAAAGATACAAGAAAATGTTGGATACTATAATCAAAACATTTATAGTCTTTCTTGATTTAGAAAAACCGTTTGATAGTTTCCCACAAGAGATATTGTGGGCTAGTCTAAGAAAGCTCGGAATCAGACCAAGTATACTGCATATGATAGATTGAATTATTAGACTAAGCATCCAAAAATATCTTTAGAAGGAATTATATTCAAGTGAAAAGTTAACTATTCCTTTAGATTTTTCATCAAGTATATCCTTGATTTCAAGAGAGTAGTACATAAAAAACGAAAGATAATATCCATTGAGAAGTACTTGCGATCTCAGAGGGGGATTTAATATTTAACGTTTAAGTTAATATTAAAATTCAATATTTAATTGAATTAATATTTGTTTAAATATTGTGATTAAAATATAATTTTCAAATTTATTGTTAATTAAATTTATTTAATTCCTTAACAATTTAACAAAACAACCTTTATTACTTTAGTTAAAACAACTTCGTATTTAAACAAGATTCAGCTTTTATTGATGTCCATATTAATTAAAAAATCCAATTCCTCAAAATATACAGAGATGTCTTAAAATTGCTAATTTAGATTTAGTATTTTTGGATATTTCAAGTTTACCTTTCGAAATGTACTATTGAATGCTTTCTCTGTATCATGAAGATAACAATCAGTTCCTGATCTTAAAACTGGTATTCTTACAAATTTGGAGTTAGCTAATTGCATTCATATGATTTCTTTTTGATCTCAAGCTTAATTACAATGAGTCAAGACTTAAACTTAATTTTTAAGTAGTTAGTTACAGTCTAATTTCTTAATGTGACCAAAATGGGAAACACCAAAACAGAGTTGTTAACATTTCCATATTCATTTTCTCCAATTACATATTCCAATAATGTATCATTTTCACTATAATTAATCATAAAAAAATAATTATCATCCATAGGATCTTGAATATCTGCTTTAAAATCTTAAAATTTTAGGTCAAAAGCAGAATTTTTCTAAATTTAGAGGTTATGCTGAACCTTTAAACAATTGATTTTAAATTCTTAACTCAAATTTTATTTAAATAATTACTTCAAAAAAAGTTTTCAATGAGGAAAAAATTTTACTAAGTTTATTTTATTATTTCATGGAGCGGAAATTAGCCGGTTTGACCGATCCTTTGCCAGTTTTTGGGAAATTATTTAAATAAATTAAAGAAAATATATAATTAATAAAATAACTAATTTAAATAATTAAAAATAAAATAATTAAAGGAAAGAATTAAAAGTTAAATAAAATTAAATTAAAATAAATAATTAAACCATTACGTTCATATGGTTTTGTGATAGTATATTTCGATGTCAGGAAGAACGTCTTTATGAACGATTTCAGTGTTTTTCGATTTATTCGTTTCGTTTGTGCCGATAAAATACGTGACCATAATCACGTGATTATTTGGTGAGTAGAATTCAGTTTGAAAATTATGTATGCAATGTCTGCGTCTTTGTATGTGTGCGAAAATAATGAAATTGTAAAAAATATGATGTATGTTTGATACGTAAAATTTTAATTTTCAAATGTGATTGAGAATTCATGTAAGTGTTTTTAATTAAATTTGTTGTGATTGATCACAATTACAAATGCAAAAATGTGACATAACAAATCTGTGTTCAAAAAGTGTTCAATTACAATTTTTGTGAACAAATAATAAATCCGTTTTTTGACAATAAAACAATTAATAAAAAAGAAAAGTGTTCAATTCTTAATAAGTGATTAAATCTCGTTACAATTCTTTGATAAATAATAATTCAGTAAATGAAATTTTGTCACATTATCCTCCTAATCCAATTATACCTTTTAAAGTACATTGGCTTAATAGTGCTCATTTAGAAACTCTGTTCAATGGTTCTCAGTTTAATGTGGATGCACGATTTCCGCTCCAGTACAAGTATTAAATTTTAAAATAAAAATCTATTAAAAAAATTATGGTAATAATTTCCATCAAAAATACAAAAAAAGATAATAACATTTTATATTAATTTTTCTTTATTAATTTTAAAAAAGAAAAAAGTATTTGATGAATTTTATTACAAGAATTAATTGAAAATAAAACTTAAAAGAAAACAATAATGTTTCTAAAATTGAAAATTTTGATTTATCAAAGAATCGAATATCAAAATAATTCTTATTATTTGGAATATTTTTTTTCAATTTATTTTGATTTAAATAAATTTAATAAATTAAAGTACCAATTATTATTATACAATCACCAATTTACAATTTTTATGATAATTATTCCAATTTCATTAAATTAAATTAATTTGAAATTGAATTTCTTTGAGCATCTTAAATGCTTAGGAAATAAATTCTGTAAATATATATATATATAACATATATGAAAAAAATTTATCTTCTCTTCCCAATTTTATTTAATTTGATTTTTTTGTAATTAGATTGAAAAACATTTCTTAATGATTCTCCCAAAAAAACATATTTTATATAAATAAATTATCACAAATTTAATATCATTTTAGAGGACAAGTTTTAAAAGGAATAAAATCCACAATCATTTGGTTTTCATCTGGTAATTTTTATTTTATTGAAAAAATAGATAAAATTATTATAAAAATAAAAATATAAAAGTTTTACAAACAAAACAAAACTAATCAGTCGGATAGATTGGGAAAGTGAAATATTTTAATGGAGCAGAAGATTTCGGAATTGTGTTAGACATTTTCTCCTTAATGTATGAGGATTTTCTCGAAAACTTTCTGTTATTTTTCCATCAATCTTAAATGAAATTAAAGAAAAACGTCTTGAAATATTAAATAAATAGAGAAACCTCCAAACTTAATTAATTGTCATTGAAAATATAATTTATGCAAAAAAATAATTATAAATAATAATTTGTTATATGGAAATTAATATCCGACAAATGAAATACTTTTAGGAATGTTACAAAAAAGATTAAAAGAAAAAATAATTTCTAATGCCCCTAAAAAGGATGAAGCGGAAAATTAAATGTTTGACCGAACATTTTGCTAGCTTGGATATAAATTAAATGTAAATTAACTTTTTTTCAATAATTATATTCAACTGTGAGGAATATTGCTTATGAGAATATTGCTGTCAGAATGGTGATTCTCCCACCCGGACGGAAATTGATATTTTTTATATTTAAAATGATTGACTATTCGAACATAATTAAAATAATAATTTGATAAGTTTAAATATTTAATATTAACAATAAAAATAAAGTTTAATATTTTTAAAAAAAAGCAAAAAGAAAATAATTTAATTAGATTAAAATTAAATTTATTTTTAACAATTTTACAAAATTTTTATTATTTAGAACTTATATAAAAAATGGTTAAAATTAATATTTTTAATTAGTATTTTTAAAAATTAAATATTTTAAAAAGAATAAGAAAAAAT
>MQRK01226876.1:15932-29644 GCA_001938485.1 Girardia tigrina
AAAATAGTCGAAGATAACGGTACATATAACGGTCTACATGCAACACTAAGACGAAGAATAATATTTTTTTAGTTTATTTCACTACTCTTTGGTGGTCGGACGTTGCTAAAAGCTAAATAATATATATATATATATATTACGTAAAATAAAGGATGTTATGTAAAAAAATATGATTTTTTTCAAAACTTTCCTACTTTATGTGAAATCTGCACTAGTTTAACGATGAAGAATACATTTCTAAATATAATAAAATAAAATGTAATAAAATAAATAATTTGCAAAAAGAATTATTGAAATCAAACAAATATTTTTGAAGTTATCGCAATTTTGAAAAATCGCCCGTTACCAGCACTAGTACGCGGCCGATAACTGCCCGATCACAATGTATTAAGTAATATGACGCCTTCACCCGAATTCTTTTTTATCTTTTTTGCTGACAAAGGCAAAGGTTTTTATGAAAAAAGTTAATATTGCCACCTTTAAATTATAATGTACCTGGAACTGTCATCCATTACAAAGATAGTAAAATCTCATCGCGTTTTAAATATTTTTTGTTGTTACTTACACCGACAGGTTATTATTATACTGTCTGACAATGTCCTAGTCAACGATGGATAGAGGTCTTTCACGAATTGAACACTTAGCCTTTGTAACCACTATCTTTTTAGAATTCTTTCTATCATTATATTGTAATCTTTCTGCTATGCAATGTGTTTCTTTAGTCAGTCTTTCTTATATTTCTATATTAAACGTCAACATTAGGATTTATCAGAATTATCTTTATCCTATTTCGATTTGTAATCTGTTTATGCTGCTATTGCCAAACCTTTCAGAGACAAACATGTTTCCATGAATTAAAAAAATATTTTTTAGTTTATCATGTCTTTGTACAACTGTTATTTAACTACAATAGATTATAGTACACCTATCATATTTACGGTCGGCACTATTTTGTCATCGATTATTTTTAAGGTCACAATTTATTTAAATATTCTTAAAGGATGTTTGAAGGACAACATGTAAATAAATAAACAGATAAATGCCAACATTAAGGTGACACCGGACAAATTATACACACAGACACGAGTTAATAAAAGACTAAATGATGAAAACGTGGAAGAACGCAAACAAATAATCAAAATACCATATTTTGAAGGATTTAAAGCATTTAAGAAGAGTATTTTCAAGAACTTATTATCAAGGGTGTAAAAATAGATAGTAAATAGATTGTAAATAGATAGTACTTTGAATAGATTCACGGACTAGCTTACGGATTAACTCGTTGCTACTGAAACTCAAACAAGGAGTCTGGCAGGACTCCCAGTCAATAATCTCCCGACTGGTTCCGGCGATAAAGGGACTAACCTCGGAAAACTGAAAATCGGCATGTGGAATGTATATGGGATCAACGACTAAAAGATTGTATCTATTACAGAAGCTCTGAAAAGAACAAAAACAGAGGCGTGTTTCCTAACCGAGCACTCTCGGGGAAATGAAATGACTGAATACGACGGCTGGAAAATACTCCACAGTGACAGTAACACTGGGGCACGAAGTGAAAGAGGAGTCGCGCTGATGATAAAAGAAGATGATCTGGCAAAAATAATCTTCACACCTGTTAATGATCGATTTTTTCCTTGTTGGTACATACAGAAATCTATTACACTTATCGGAGTGATTGCCCCGACGAACTGTGTATATAAACATGAGGAGAAAGAATAATTCTACACAGTATTGCAGGAAGTGATTACAAAAGAACAAAAATTCGCTAAGGATAATAAAATGGAACTGTTAGTTGGAGGCTACTTCAATTGCCGGCTCAAGCGATGCGATGAAAACAGCTCTGTAGTAGGTACTTGGTCACGCGGGAACCGAACTTCGGAGAACGGAGAACTGCTTGTTGACATGGCAAAATCCTGTGGTTTGCGCGTTGAGAATACATTCTTCAGGAAACAAATCAAGCAGAGAACGAGCTGGACTCATCAAAGAACGAAAAGGAGAGAATTGCTAGATCTTTTTCTATCAAAGGATATCAATGAACATCCGGCATAATCATCAGCGCAATCCAACAGAAGAAGCAACAATCCAGTCAGAGACGAAGAACCCACACTCATCCAAACGACCGACCTTCAGCCAGCAAACGACTTATCCCGAAGATACACATTTATCTTTTAGGATCGCAGATCCAAATGCGAGAGGATAGTTTAAATGCCCCTTTAGCGGCTGTACCAAGTCCACCAATACAGCCAAGGCGTTGCTCAATCATGGTACCACAATCCATGATTGGTCGTTTGAAACAGGGAAGCCCAAGAAATTTCGGAGACTGAAGTACTCCGTCCCCGTAGGAGTCCTATCGGGAGGCAGCTAGAACTCTTTAGTTTGGGTGGACCCTTTAAAGAGCCTAGTGGCTCCATACCATTTGAAAGAGATGGGAGGTCAACTTTGAATAGATAAATCGTCATTTCAAAACCCGGTATAATGAGTATTCACAATAATTTTGATCGACTTAGGTTCTTGATAAATTGGTTACATTATAAAAAAATTTCTTCTGTTTCAAAGGATGCGTTTTCTATTTTACAGAAGGTCTTAAAATCTTTAATAATATTTTAAATAATTAAAATAAATCAAAAAGTTATTCCCTTAAAAGTAACTTTTTATAAAATTAAAAAATGTTAAATTATAATTTCTGAAAGTAAAATAAAAAAATACGAAACACGTTCAATAATCATTTTTTAATAGGGTTTTTTTAAGGTTTAAAGGGTGTAGGAAATGCTCATCACAGTCCGCATATGACGGCCTTAGATATTATTTAATGTTGAACATTTATTTATTTTATTTAATTAATGTATTGACTAAAAAATTAATTTTCTAATTTATACAAAAAAATATTTTTTTATAAATTGATATTGACTCATAAAAAATTGGAATTTTATTTTCATAGTAAAATAAAAAATTACTTCATTGAAATAAAAAATTAAGAATTTTAAAATATTTAAATAATAAATATTTATTTTTATTTTTTGATTATTTTTTATTTAAATATAACTAAAAAAATAGTTTTTTTAAATGCTTTCTGAAAACAAACAGATTTTGGCATCTGTTTTTATTATTGGATGTTTAAATCTATTTAACAAAAAAAATAAAAATAATCAGAAAAAATGTTTTATTATTATTTAAAATTATTATTGTTAGGAAGAATATTAGTATTATTAAATTATTATTCAAAATTATAATCATTCAAATAAATATTAATTTATATAAAATAATTCTCGCATTTTTATGTATTTGTTTTAATTAGTAAATATATTTTTGGAAATCGAAGTTATTGTGTAATTCTTATTAAAAACTAACAATTATAAATAATATACTTCTATAATCAGAATAAAGTTATTAGAATGGCGAATAGTGAGACTAATTAATGTGATTTTAATAAATTATTTATTTCCAAGTTAAATATTTAAATTCTATAAATAAAATAAATATTAAATTTCAAATGATTATATTTTGAAATTTCAAATAAAATTGAAATGACATTTATCAAACACGATCATTTTAGTCAAACGATAATTACAATGAACCAATTTATATATTAATTACTATTAGACTTGATCAATAATTTTGACATTCATAGAAACGATGTCAATATGCTCATCATCCACCTGTTTTGTATACGTTGTTGATGATGTTTAATTATGTATGATGAAGTATTTGATAAATAAATGTATATTCATTAGACATTGTTTGATATTGACATTTAATTTAACAATTTAAATATTAAGCTTTAATCATTCGACAATTTGTTATATAATATAAATAATATTAAATTTTTATTCAATTTTCATTTAATTGTTTTTCAAAATTTTAATTATAAATTATATTTCTACGAAAACAAAAACCAAAAAAATCATTTTTATTTAAAAAAAAAACAAAATTGACCAAACTCAAAATATTTATAGAAAACAAAAATAAATTCCTTAAAAATTTATAAACAAATATGCATGACTTAAATTATCCCAAAAATCAAAACACTGATTATTTATATACTTTTTTTGAGTAAAACAGTAATTAATATTTAGTAGGTTGTCCTTTAATTATTCCATTTGGAAGGGACTCTGTTAGTTTTTGGAAATGTTTTCGTGAAATATTTAAAGTCCAAACAAATATAATTACTGTCTTCATTTCAATCATTTTCATAATATGGGATTAACATCCTGCTGGAAGACTTGACTGTTATAAATTCTTATGAATACGAGCTGTGAGGAATGTTTGAATGTTGTGTGTTGATTTGTGATTGGTTCTCTACTACTTAGATGGAGGCTACATCAATTTCATATTATTAAAAATAATTAAAACTCATTTTCATTTTAACCAATCAAATGTTTGAGATTAATATTTTTTAGATATTTGAAATTAGAAATATTATTCCGTTGGATGATGCAAACCTTTGAAATTTTTGGGAAAAATTGTCCTGAAGATAAATAAACAATGATTGTCGAAAATGATATTAGTGTTCTTAATATGAGCAACTTCTCACGTAATACATATAAGCATGTAAAAGCATTCATAGTTATACTAACTGGTAAAAACACTTTGTGGAAGTGCACCCTATACTAGTATATACTTTCATCTGAACACCTCATACTTCTCAATAACAACACACTTCAATCTTGGAATTACTAACCAAAATTAATCTAATCTTTGAAATGCTTATAAAAGAAGTGTCATTGAAGGTTTGTAAGCTGACGAACCCAATTCTGAAGTTAAATGTCTGTCAAATTGATCGAGTGCTGAAATTCAAGCAAGAAAATTCAGTCTTAAGACTAACGTAAGTACTGAATGAAACTTCATGTATTAATATTTTATCTTCTTAATAACTTGATGTTGATACATGGCGTGACATTTTGAACTTCCTTCATGTACAGAATGATATTCGGTAAAAAAAAGTTCAATTTTCTGATTTCACTGATTTTAGAAGATAATTTACGAGAAATCGATCGATTGATTTATCATTTTGAGCATAAATAGAAATTCTATAGAGCAGTTACTTTGCAATGAAGTTCAATTAACAACCAACCTTATACAAGAGTTTATTCGTGTGTGGTATATTAATATATGTTCAAGCTAGTTCAAGTCAAGTACTAGTGTAGAGATTTTTCAGTTATGTTAGAATTTGGAAATAGAAGAGATCCATGAAAATAAACATCAAATACAAAGAGTACAAGAACTGAGGATGATATAATCAAGAAACTAATTGCTGTAACACCGAATCGTGTATCACAGGTCATTGAAAATCCTATTGACAATTCATTTTATTTATTTTATTATTTCATCGACTAGAATTTAATCATTAACAACAATTATAAAGGTCAAGCGTAAAATGTAAATTTCTGCTGAAAACATGTTTTCTATCTGTGTTAAGGTTGCTATATACAGCCCATGTAGATATATTTTAAAGTAGCTATAATTTCAAAGAAGGTTTTTTAGGTTTCTAAAATATCCGATGAAAAATGTGACCATCAAATACACGGTGTTGTTCTTATAAGCCTTCTTGTAATTGATAACATTGATGCTTCTAGGTTTGGTCAATAATGTTTTGATAATTTGTTAAATGCCTCTTTGCATAATGTCATGTATTTTTATATTTTTCTAACACTGACACAAAATCTGAGAATAAAAGTTAAACTTCTGGTATTTTACAAGGGAAAAATTATCTCAACTTTCATTGAAAGTCAATAGAATACTTGAGACCTAATTAAAATCGCTCTAGTCAGACTTGTTCTTTTCAGGTCTTCTTTTTAAATTTTCTTTTCTTTTGAATTAAGATCACTTGATTGAGCAATCCAATCGATCATATTGAATTCGTAATCTTTCAAAAGGATCTTGATTCCTTTTGAACAAAACAACACAAAAATCATGGGGAGTAGGTGGGATTATTTTTTGCCAATTGTACATATCGAAATATTTTGAATTTACAATTGTTAAATTAGTTTATACAGAAAGTTGGCCACAAGAACTAAACGAATTAGGACGTTCTGAAATTGAATCCGCATATTTCATTAAGATTAAAATTTGGAAATGAAAGGTACAATAATATTTCAATATAATATAGAAAATAAATAATTTTATTTTTTAACTGTCTAAATGTTTCATTCATATATATATATATATATATATAATAATTATTATAATAATTATTATATATATATATAATAATAATAATATATATAATAATTGAAAATATATATATATATATATATATATATATTCATTCTATCAAACTCATTCTACGAGCAGTTCAAATATAACTTCTTATTAAAATTGCTTTATAACAATAAATAATAAAACACTTGTTCTAATGGTCACCAAGAAGCAATTTAGGCCAAAAAGAAGAGCACGAAGACTTTAAAGCAAAGATATGTTATACTGTATCAAAAGTAGAACAAAAAGTGACTAATTTCTTTTTCTGTAAAAATGATTCAGCTAAATAATTGTAAAAAATTGAAATATTTGATTTCCAAAACAATTTGAGTCTGATTTTATCAAAATAAATTTCCTGATAAATGTCGATCACCAAACTAAATTTACAAGATAAATATCAAGAAACGTAATATCAAGACACAAGTAAAATGTCAAGATAAACATCAAAAACACGGATTACATATCCAATAAAAGATAAAACTAAAAGAGAAGTAAATAAATGATATTTTTTGTTAAAGAAATTGATAATTAAGAAGATTTATGTGACAGTTGCGAAGATTTTGGAAAACTATTCTAAATTTTTGAATTATAATCTAACTAAACGTTTTAAATATATCATAAAGATAAAAATGTTACATTTAAAAAGAATGAATTAATATTAAATTAAAAAACTAAAAAGATAGAAATTATTGTAAAATAATTTAAGACAATTAATGTGATCTAAAGTTTACAAATCAAATTTCAATATTAATAAAATTTAAAAATAAATATTTTCCATAAAATTTAAAGTAATTATGATTAGTTGAAATTTTCGATTCGCCGAATAATTTATTATTTTTAATTTAAATTTTTTTACAAAAATTAAATAAATATATAACACAAAAACAGAGTTTAAAATCTGAAATAGTAAATCAAAAAATTTAATTTTTTATGTCCATTCTTTATGCAGACAGAACTCTACTTTGCCAATAAAGATTTTAAAATTTAAAAAATTTCAATTAAAAAAACATTAAAAATTAATATAAACTACTTATAATTTATAAATAGATATCTGGCAATTAATATTTTTCGAAATCTCCGAATTTTCCGTTTTTTTCCCATTTTGGGATTTTAAAAATATTTTTTCTATCAAATTTTTACATAATCATTTATTGTCATCGATTAAATAAAATAAGGAACAAGCAGGCACTGAAAGAACTTCTTAAATTCTGTGCCAAAAATGTACCTTTTCTTTTTAATGATGAATGGTACATTCAGGAAGACGGTGTCGTTAATAAAAAATTAACACCCATTAACACCTACTTTGGCATCAATATTTATGAAGTCGCTTGAGGATAAAATGAATGCATACCCTGGTGAAAAACCTGTGTTGTACAAGAGATATGTGGATGATGTCTTTGGTTGTCAGAAATCAATCCCTCATAGAACCATTCCTAACATAGTGTCAAAACTCGTACATTGGGATCTGTGTTACCCTCCTCCCCGTGGTTGATCCTGGGAAACTAGATGGGTTAAAGTCCGTCTCTAGGCGAATGTGGTAACGAAACTTACAGGGCTAGCAATCCTGTCTTTGGATATGAAGAACGCTTTCAAAACCCAAACAAGGGGTCTGGAAGGACCCGAAGTCATTAAGCTGCCGAGCTGTTCCGGCGACACAGGGACCAAACGCGGAGGATTGAAGGTGGGAACCTGGAATGTGCGAGGACTAAACGACGAGAAAATACTTTCAATAAATGAGGCTCTGAAAAAAACGAAAACTGAGGCGTGTATCCTGACCGAAACGCACTGCTGTCGCAGTTTTGTGAATCTCTACTAATAAGACACTAAAACCATCAATTAACATTCAGAATGGGCAAAGTAAGGTTATTTCAATACTTAAAATTTTTAATTAAAATATTCTTTTTGCCATTATTACCCAATAATACTTTGATAAATAATAATAATTAATTTATTCGTTACCTTTTAAAGTAACTATATCTGTTAAAATTGTATTATTCAAACAGTTCAATATTGATATACTAAACATCCGAAAATTGCTGATGATGATATATGTAAACATCGAAACGTGTATAATAATTTATATTTAAATTTATTTTTATATTATTTTTTGTGCAAGAAAAATGAAAAAGTTTTCCTCAGAAATTCAATACAAAATATTATTTTATATTGTTGTTATTAAATAAAAGTTTTAAAAATGTCTTCCTTCGAGTTTTTTTCGAAAAACAACCACGAACTGAACCATATTAAAATATGAACTCAGTAAATGTAAGCATTAACTAATCAAGAAATCGTTTAAACAAAATAAAACCTGAAAATCTATATGAATATTTTTACTAGTAAAATTGTACACAAATAGTTTTTTATTGTTTCCGTTAAATTTCCATAAAAAATGTTTATGTATTTGATTATTATTTTATGTATATTTTAACTTTTGCAAGACAGTAACGTTATAACATAGAAATATGGTAATAACTGTATTAATTTAAGGGGAAAATGTGTATTTATTATTAACATTGCTGAGAAATGTATATTTTTATATTTCGTTTAAATATTAAGGTTTTTAAAATAAATATTTTTATATTTTTTTTAAATATTTATATATTCGTATTCTACATGTTATCCAGCCCCTTTTTGCAGAAATCCATTGCATTTAAAAAGTTTCTCTAAAGTTTTAAGGAATAAATCCTGAGGTAAGTAAATTTGGCGACAAATTTGAGAAGATTGTACCATTCTTATTTCTTGATGAGGCGTACAATGGGTACAAAAAAGATTTAATGGAAAATCCTATGGTTTTTCCGTATTTCATTTTCAATTTTGATAATGAAAGAGAGTTTTACACATTATTATAGATTTTTCTAATGTTACAATAATTGAAAATTGTTCATTGTAACTTTGTGAACAATCTATCACAAGGAAATGTTGAGTGAAAAACACGATATTTAAAATATTATAATAAATATATGAATTCCACAGGAGAAATGTAATAACAATCCTTTATTGGAGTAAATGGTTTGATTTTGTTAAATTCATAACCAATAAAGTACTTCATTCTGGTATCAAAGGAAATCCTTATGACACAATGTTTGGCCTTCTTTTAAGTAAAATGCTTCACATTGAAAAAGTTTCTGGAAAACATTTACAATGAAATTGTATACACAATTCATCAAGAAAGACAGTGTTCAAATAAGCCAGTAAAAAATTTATAAGAATGATTATTATGTAAAGATAGGGTCAGTGACATATTAAGTGAGTGAGATTGAATACACATAGCACAGTAAAAGATAATCTATCATAAAAATGTCTTCATCAATCGGTATCATAACTTGTGCTCATTTGATACACAAATTGTGATCTCAAAACAAGGGTCAGTGAAACATTCACAGTCGAACAATTTTAGTAAGATTTTAAATCCCTGAGAATGGGACAAATATAGAACATCATCAATTTATAAAAATGATTTTCCTATTCTTGAAATTTATTTTGATTCACATTATGAAAGGTTGTACCACTGTTAAATTAGACACTTGAATCTAGTTATTAAAATTCACAATTGGAAAAGTAAATATTTGCAATATATTTTTATTTATATTTTTATATTTTAATATTTTAATTATATTTTTAATTTATTACTTTATCCTCCAATAAAATTATTAAGAGCGGAAACAATAGAAGAGATCATCAAGAGAAGGAAGCTGAAATTCTACGGTCATCAAATAAGAAAACAAGCATTAGCAAAGGTTATGATTGAGGGAAGAGTGGAAGGAGAAAGACCAAGAGGAAGACCAAAGAGACAATGGATGTACGATTTAAAAGAATGAAGTGAACTGAGTATGGAATGTCTGAGAAAAGAAGCTACAAATAGAAAGATGTGGCGAAGGCTTGTTTATAATTGGGTGCACCAACGGCCCAACGGCTAAGGTCAAAAAAGAAAAAGAATAAAATTATCATCCATTATAAATATATTTTTATAGTACAGGTTATTTCTTTTATTAATAAAAAATAATTAAAATATAAAAAACATAAGCAATGATATTTTTAAAATCTACATTAGCAAACATTTATATACCTAAATTATTTATTTAAATATTTTTATTTTCTTAATTGGTAAAAGTCAAATCAGTATGTAATTTTTGATTTATTAATATTTAATTATTCTAAATTGTATGTATTAGTTTTTTTTTCCGTCAATACATTCTGTGGGTTTCCCGTTACTCAATGTCTCTCCTAAAAATAATTTTAAAAGCCTGATGATCTTATTAATAACATAATCATTCCTTAGTTACATAAGCTGTGAAACTAATTTTAATGTAGTCTGATGAAGACAAGCAATTCACCACAACTAATTACGGAAATAAATTTAATTAAAAATGGATTTCTGACTTTAATAAACTCATAAGTATTAATATATTATAAGATTATTATTTGAGTTATCACTGTCTATCAAACGAGGAGAGAAAAGACAGAATTTGTCTAAAGAGACCCAGAAATTTCAAAATGAAATGAGATCACTGATGCAGAAAATTTTGAAAACGAACCGACATTTTAAATGAAAATGAAAAGAATCAAAATGTTTTTAGTCTCAATTTAATAATTATTAAAAAATTCAACGGTTAATCATTAAATGTTTCTTAAGATTTTAGTATAATTGAAAATGTAAAATGTTTTTCTTACGTTATTCTTATGTTATGTTCCGTTATTTTTCTTATGTTATTTGTATATTGATCCAAATTTTGAATCTGATCAGATCGAATGGAATTTGATTTTTCAATGTCCTACAGTTTTACGCACTTAAACTTGTCTTTTTTGGTGTCATTTACTGATTGATGTATTTCTTCATCATATTTATCGAGCAGGTATCTTAATAAATTTCGTCTATAATGGGCCTTAAAAGACCGTATTATGCCTGCATCCAATGGCTGTAAAACACCAGTCATATTAGGTGTAAAAAAATTAGATCAATATTTGTAAGATTGTCACATTTGTGGGATGGGGCATTATCCACTATTAATGCAATTTTTCTTCTTTTGTTTCTCATTTCTTTATCTAAATCACGAACATATGATTGAAACTCATTAGTGGTGACCCGTGCCTTACTATTTGCTTTGTAATGAACAAAGGAGCAAACTTTGAAATTTTTAAAACATCTGGGATTTAAATTTTTTCCTATTACAACATGTTTTCTTTAATCACTTCCATCACTATTAACACAAAACATTACTGTAATTCTTTCTTTTGATTTTTTTCTTCCCTTACATGACTGTGAGGTAATAGTTCTACTAGGTGGGCATCTAAAAAATAACCCCGTTTCATTGAGATTATAAATATCACGCATTGCAAATTATTTCAATTTATCTCTAAGAATTTCTTGATTTTTTTAATATCATTCTGCTCAATGAAAGCAATTTCACATGACACAAGATATGATTTAAGATTGTTTTGTTTTTTAAACTTGGCAATCCATCCTTTACTTGATTTAAACCAAGTTAAATTCAGTAACTACGCAAATCGAGAAGCCTTTTCTTGTAGTATTAGATCTGTAGTATAAAAGCCCCTCTCATTTGCCATGCTAATCCACTGAAGCATAGCTTGTTCAAGTTCTTTACTAATAACAAGTAGTTCTTTTTTCCTGTTAACTGATTCATTTAATTTTTTCCATTCCGTCTTTTTTAATAATCTGACCTTTCGTCCTACCATACAATGAAATTCTTCTGAAAAATGTTTTGCAATTTCGATGTGTGTTAATTTTGGGTGCTTAATTCCATAAGCTTTGATAAGTTTCTTTTGTGAGATAGAAAGTATAATACGTTTCTTTATTACTTTGTTTTACTTCATGTTAGAGGGATTAAGTTTTGAATTATTACTGAAATTATTACTGAAAATATAAACAAATTTTTAATTAGGAAAATTACAATTTTTTTATTTAGTTTCTTATATAGAATTTATCTATCTATAAATCACGATGTCAATGTAATGTCATGATTAACAATTAAATGTAAAAATAAATGTTAAAAATGAATTTTGTTAAAAGATTTTTGAAATTAATAAATCCAATCATAATACAAAAAGGGTCTTAATGGGAGTTTCGGCTTTAATGGAAGGGTTATGCGTTTTTTACGCCTAAAAAATACGTTAAAAAATTGATGACCTTAAAGGTGGACTTAATGAGATGGTTCCCTGTATATTTTTAATTTTCTAAAAAAGAGAAATTTTAAAAAAACTTTTTTTTATTAAAATTAGTTAATAAGAATCAAAAAAATATTAAAATAGTAAACTAAAACATAAACGTATAAATAAAAAAATCTTTTTTCAGTATGTTGGAAATTGTGTAGACAAAAAACACCGCTAAATAAATAAATCAAAAATTTTCATACAATATCTTTTGTTATTTCACTTATATATATATATATATATATATATATATATATAAATCAATTTNTATATATATATATATATATATATATATATATATATATATATATAAATCAATTTGCAAAAAAAGAATTAAATTTTATATGAACAATTACTAAGAGGGCAAATATTTATTTTTAAGATATGCTAAGACGATTTTTCTTCTAAAAAATAATTTTAATCTTTTTTTTAATTAGTTTTAATAAATAATTTTCCTAAAAGTTAGGTAATCAATTTCAATAAAACTTGATAATTTTATAGATTTTTATTAATATAAAAAATATTATTTATTAAACAGGGAAATAATTTGTATAATTGAAGGAATATATTTTACTTCATTATTTTTAAAATTCATTTTCAAACTTCACAACATTCCTCAGTTTCAAGATTTGTCAATTTCACAATTATCAGGGGTGATGGATACTTATAAAGAAAATAAGAGCGTCATTAAACCAGTATAATAAGAAAAGAGAATAGCAAATATAGAACTGATGAACAAATTTCAATTTAATTCTTCTTGGAAATTCTTTTCTTCGATTACATCATTCAGTCTGATAAAAAATTAGCTATCACTATATATTAAAACCCAGCAGTTTACTTTATTTTGAATGTAAGGCATAATAATTAATGTGTTTGTGATAGTTCATTCATCTATGAATACAGGATCGTCAGAGAATCAACTCCACCTTTTTATAAATACAAAGCGTACCGAAAAGAAATAAATGTTCTTAAAATGTATACTTTTCATCCACATTCATTTCAAAGCCAAACTATAAAGTACTCTTAGAAGATACTAGTTATTTGCAAAAATTGTCTGGTTTCTCCAGTGTGAAAGACTACCTTCCAAGGCATTCTTGAATGGCATTGCAGGCGTGGATGTATCAGCACAAGTTATTAAGTTCTTCTATGATAGATCTTTTGATATTTAAAGCTTTAATTTCAAAAATATTCTTAATTTTCCATTTATTTTTTGTGTTTTGTATAAATATAAATTGTTAAAACAAATTGTTTTTCCTTCCATTCTTGATGTTATCTTGTTTTCTCTCTCTCTCTCTCTCTCTCTCTCTATATATATATATATATATATATATATATATATATATATA
>MQRK01226877.1:0-12500 GCA_001938485.1 Girardia tigrina
TGACATTTGATTTATCTAAATTTAGAAAAAAATAGTTTGTTATCAAAATTTAAAATCACAGAAAAATGATTTTCATAACGAAATTTATTTAAAGAACCAATAAATTATAACCAAAACTGTCATAATAAACCATGAAAATCGCATTTTTTTATTTCTATTACAAAAGTCACCAATGCAACATCCATAATAAGCGTGGTTGACCCCCTCCATCGATTTCGTGTAGCCGATAAGACATTCTTCGCTCCTATTTGTGCAACCTCGATATACAGTTTCCCCATTTCCCCACCTGGAAATTCTCTAGAAACACTTTTCTTTCAGAATTATTAATTTAATAAAAATAATCTTTAAAGTGCTGTTACAATCTTTTACAATTAGAAAAGCTTTTCTATTTATTTGAATTTTTCAAGATCTTTTTTTTTACCTGTTTGTAGTATAAAAATGCCCTTAAATTGAAGTACCCTAATCCGAGGTCTGTCATCATTATTTTATTTTAGCAATTACATGCTATTTTATTCTAATTTTTTGAATATTTTTATTAAAAACAAATGTTCTATCTCACTAAAAATGTAGCTCTCGTTTCGCTAGTGATTCAAAAATGAACCTCGATTAGTACAAAATAGAAAATTTAGGTTAAAATAACTAAATAAAATGAAAATGGACTTAATTAAAGCTTTTTTGATCATGGGACATGTTTTAATTTTTTCTTACATCATGATTGTGAGGAATATTTTAAATTTGGAATTTGGAATTTCGTATGTTGAGTTTAGTATTTGGAAATGTGTTTCTCCCACCCAGATGGAAAATTGATATTTTGGATGTTCACGATAAATTATTATTCGAGTATAATTTATATTTTAAAGTACAGCATAAGATATTTAAAAAACTTTAAAAATATTAAATTGTTTCAAATTTAAATATTAAAAATTTAAATAAAGTAAATAACTTTTAACTAAGTTTTGAATTAATTAAATGTTCTTTCTTTACATAAAATCATTTTTAAATAAAATTAATATGTAGATAAAATTATTATTAAATTACAAAATTTGAACTTTAAAAATAAAATCTGAAAATAATGAAAATTTGTTCGAATAATTGTTTATTAAAAAATATTATTAAAAAATTATCAATTTAGAACGATGTCGAATGACGAGAGTTTTGCTGAGAGTTGTCCAAAAGACAATTCTGATTGTTTTGAAAATAAAAGTTCGAAAATTCATGTTGGTGTTCTTAATAATGATCAACAAAATATATTGCAACAAATTATTTAAATGGTCGAAAATGAATTACCCAATTAAGAAATTTCTTAATAATAAAAGATTTTATTTTTTAAATTAAAGTATTCGATCAATAAAACTCGGTATGAAATAAAAAAAATCACAATGTTCTACCAACTTTATTTTTGAACAACACTTATTATTAGTATGAAAAATAAATTTGTTTTAATAGATCACTTTTAATTATTTTAGTTTTAGAAAATGAACAATGATGAGTACTGCAATTTTATTATTATTGAGAACACCAATTGGACTTTTCATATTTTTATTAACATAACAAACTTGATTATCCTCAAGACAATCTTTGTCGAAGCTTTGGTATGATTTCCTTCTAACTAATTGATTAATGACTTTATTCTTATTATTTTTAGCAAATGGTGATATAAATAATTTGTTAAAATATTTACTTAAAACTTATTGGATAAAAAATAAAATGATTATTAATTATTTTAAAAATATTAATTTGATTTATTTATTAAAAATTGTAAATAAAATTAATTAACTTATTTAAAATTTTACAAATATTTTAAGTTAGAAATAAATTTAAACATTACATATTTTAAATAAGAAGAATTAAAATATTAATCATAAATCTGGGTAGGAGAGATACAATTCCAAATCAACATACAACATTCAAATACAAAACATCAAACATTCAAAATATTCCTCAAAACTATAAACTTAGAAAAAAAACTATGATACAAAACTTAGATACAAAACTATGAGATACATGGAAAGAAATTATGGTGGTTCTTGTTATCCAAGGTGACCCTTTCTTATTGGCTGAAGGAGTTTAATTAAGATAGGGATCAATAAATGATACCGATGGATATGGCAGACCAAATGAAATCTCAGATGATAAAAAATTGAATCTGAAAAAAATCGTTCAATGTTATCGTATAATACAAGTACACGAACTATCAATTTAAGTGAAGATTAGCTACGGTTTGCGTTAGCTATGTTAACAAAACTGGGATTCCAAAAGTGGTTCAGCAGATTTTTACCGACGTTTTTGACTCAAACGATGTAAGAAGCCTGCATTAGGTCAGCTCTTGGCTAACCAAGCCATTTCTTTACATTGTGGTTCAAATTTCCTTGATAATATTATTACTCGGGACGAAGCGTCACTCTTAATGTAAATATACAAAAATACACGCATAGAAATGAACCAAACTTTTCTTTTTTATTTTTTAAATATCATAATAAAGACGAAAAATGTAAATTCTTCCAAATACAAGTAAATAATCTACATGATACGGTAAATAAGTCTTTAGACTTGACAAGAAAAGAAAAAAACAACGATATCAACTCTTTATTACAAAATTACAATGCAACAAAAAAATCATTTAAAAACTTATGACCCTCTGATTGAGAATATATAAGAAAAATTAAATTAAAAAAATTTGAATTTAGAAATTTTATGTTTTGGTTATTTTTGTTTTTGTAATGGAAAATGTAAATTTGAAAAAGAATTTGAATTATTATTGGCATTGTTTTAATGCAGTATTTTATATAGTTTTGTGATATCCAATAAAAATTTGAATTTATTTAAATATCGATTTACTATCGTTAAAAATATTCATTGACTGAAATTGAATGTATAATTTAAAAGAACAGATAACTTTTTCATTTGACTATGTTTTGAAGGTGGATTATTTTACAAAGACATTTGAAGATAATCATGTAAGAATTCTCGATCAGAGATTGCATATCAAAGAAACTGACGAAATTTCAGCACCTACTAAAATCTGTGGAAACATTCGTGGTCAATGTTATGAATTAATGAGAATATTTCAAAATTGTGGAAAATCATCAACTGATAGATATTGGTTTCTTTGCGATTATGTTGATTGTGGTTCTTGTTCATTGGAAACAGTATATGTGTTGTTTGCTTATAAAATTAAATATCTAAATAGAATATATTTATTACGCGGAAATCACGAATCTAAAATGAGAACAAGATACGAGTTGAAGAACTCTGGGTGTGGCTGCCGCGCTTAAAACTCCGCTCTGCGATCACCCTCAATGCTTTACAATCGACCCTAATATATTCTTGACTTTCACCTTTAGTTCTGTTACAGTAGTAAAATGATGACCATTAAGATTCTTTTTGATCGTTTTTAAATGTGCAAAATAACTGAGAGTAAAATCTGGACTGAATGGAGGATAATGCAACTGTTTAAAGCCCTATTTTCTTACTTATGATGTTATAGAACGGCACATGAAGATAAGAGTATTGCCATGTAGGAACCAAAGAAGTAAAATTTTTAATTTGATTCTTAGCTTTATTACGTTATTAAAATATTTTTATTGTTTGTAACATGTTGCAGTACATGCCTATGCCAGAATATATTATTACTTTACCTGAAATTCATGTTTTAAAGAAAAATAATCAAACTTTAATACTACAATTAAGATGAATTTCCTTTAATAGAGAATAAATATAAATTCTCTTTAATATTTTGAAAACTATAATTGTATCACAAGTAAACAGTCAATCGAAGGTGTAAAAGAGAGGATAATCTTCTCTGGATTAATAGTATAAAAAAGAACTACCCCATGATAGTCGTCAAGTTCCTGGAAAGGTAACGCTTAATTTAGTTGAGATATTACTAGGAAAAGATCCAAAAAATAAACGTCGATAATGCCGTTAACTTTTTATGGAGGGTTGAGCTCGATCTGAAAGAAGTTCGAATTTAATAATTAGGAGGTAATTGTAAATTTGATTGAATCGTCTGTCCAAGACTTTTTGGCGAAAGTAACAGAGGATGGTGTTACATCAAAGGTTGGCTTATAAGTTTGGGGGTTTTTAAGTTTTAAACTTTGAATTCAATATTTATATTGATTTAAAATATTAAATTTTGGTTGTCAGTCAAGGAAAAAATAATAAAAAATATAAATAATAAATATATAAAAAATAATTTCATTTAAATAAGAATATTTGTAGTAGTTATTTATATGATTTTAAAGTATTTTTAAATCACGATTTGAAAGCAAATATAAGAATCATAGGCTTGTGTATTGGCGAGGGTTACTTCTCTTTTGTTCTTACTTGAGTTGTGTATTGTTTTATGTACGCGCTGAATTTACCATTGAGATGAGAGAAGTACGATGTGATTATCTATTAAAATCAAATTTGAGAATCAAGACTAATTAGAAATAAAGATAATTCACTAAAGACATTTATCAGATAAAAGGATATAAACATGCAGATTTTTGAAGAAGATATGCACCGACTTTTAATACTTTCAAAAAATAAACTGAGAGGTTTTCAATTTTTTCATATTGCAAAAGATAGGAAGGTAGACAAACATAATTAGTTGATCATAATGCTCCTCCATCGGCTGGCAGTTCACATCTTACGATTCCTTCATGAATACAGTTATGAATAATTGTATAATATTGCCTTTAGTTTTTTATGATTTGCTCAGAGTGTACTGTTTTTTTAATAAGCTTTTAATAAAACTATGAGATTTTTGTTTAATTAATTAATCTTTTCAGTCTTTTTTTACTCCTAAGAAATGGAGGCCGTTGGTGTGAGGATTTCGGGAAACTCTTAAATTTTTGAATTAAAAATCATTTAAATTAAATATTAAAGCATAAAATTAAAAAAAAAGAATTTTTTGTAAAATAAGCAAAGGCGATAAAATGTGGTATAAAGTTACAATATTAATAATATTTAAAAAGAAATGTTTCAGGTAATATTTAAATTAATGAAATTTGTAAATTAAATAGATTTAAAAAACGAATTAAATTTAAAGTAGTCGGAAAATTAAATATTTTTAAAAATGTATAAGATCTTAAGAATAGTTAAATATAGTTGATAAACTTTTATAAAGAAAATAAAGTATGAAGAAAAATAAATATCATAATAAATATTAAATTTTAACGAAGTTTAATAAAATGTTCATTCAAAAGAATACAATATTTAAAAAATACCAAAATTAAGTACAAAATTAATATACAAAATATTTGAAAATAGTTAATTTTTTTAATTAAAATAGTTTTAAAATAAAAAAAAATTATAAAATTAAATACAACACAAAATTTTGGAAATAATAAATTTACATATATTTATATTTACAATCATTTTGATATTATTGGTTTGTGCAAGAAAAATGAAATTTCGTTCCTTAGGTAAAACTATTTTAAAGAATATGTTTATTGTTGATGTTAAATAAGAGTTTCAAAAAATGCATTTATTTGAATTCTCATCAGAATATATTCCCGAATTTAACAGTTGTCACTAACAACCAATTATGGTTTACCTATTCCAACCATGATGCGTTGCGACTATCGAATAAAACTGTCAGTATCTAGTCCACATATCATCTAAAGATATACAGCCTTAGTTATCAAACAAGAAAAAAATACAATAATAACGTTTTTCTATAAATCTTATATCACCTCTGTGAAGTTAGAAAAGGTCCCTCTAAATCTATTCCTACTCGAACAAAAACTTGCATGTTTTCTCATAATCGAAGCTTATGATAAGTTTCCATTAAGATCTCAAATGGTTTTCTCGTCCTTCTGTTACACTCAAAAAAATTACTTTCATTACTTCAAATTGCGTGTCTCAGTTTGGAAACTCAATATTTTTGTCTAATGACACTAAGCAATTGATTCACTTCTGCACAATGTATGCTTTTTCATTTATTAGATTAGTGAACCAATTATTTGAACCAATAATACTCGAAATTGAAACTCCCATTTGAACCTGTCTTGTAGGGCTAATCGAAAATAGCTTCTAATTACTTCCTTTCATCTTTCTAAGGTATCAATTTTTGCCTAGGGTGGACCTACTTCAATTTCAGTACTCCCTTAAAAATACTTTCTTTTGTATCTAGGTTACTCACTTGGTCTTCTTTGATAATTTTCAATTCGACTCTCTCTAATTTAGAAACTGTCAAGTTATTTTACTCGAATAATTCCTCTTTACAAAATAAATTCATGAATCGTCTCTCTCAGTCTCGAATTTGCACTAGGTCCATCAAATTTGAAAACGTCTCTTATCTCTCAAGAATTCTTCCTAACCTTTTCTCTTGTATCAACTCTATACGACTAAAAAAATCTTCAATCTTCCTTTGTTGATAAAGTGACATTCAACTTCTTGAACTGACCAATTTTCTTTTGATCTCAGAGATGAGGGTCCTAGTCCTTATTAATCACATCTGGCAAACTCTTTTGCCAAAACTACCTGTGATAATAAATCTGCAAAATTTTCATGTGTAGGAACATACCGTCACTGTCTCGCATGAGTGTGAGTCAGAATTAGATTTCATTAGCAATAAATGCTTTGTACCGTTTTGACTGTTCACGGATAAATATAGTACGTTGTAGCTGTATGGACATAAGGTCATTTGTTACAACTTCTAGTTCTAACGCTTTTCTGATCTTCAGTGCTAATCGTCCTGCTAAATTACTCCACTTAGCGAACCAATAATTTGGTCACCTCAACAAGCTCTATTGAAAAACTAGTTCGAGTTGTTAAACCTAAATATTAACTCCGAATCGATTAAATTGTTAAAAATTGAGAATTTGTTAATTGATTTTTGAAGGACTCTTATTTGTAAAAATAAAGATATTTTTTATTTACTTCATATATATATATATATATATATATATATATATAATTAAAATAAAAACTTTTATCACAAAAATACTAACATATGTCAAAAGAAATGGTAGGGTAGATTTTCAAAATAGGTGATAGAAATTATTTTCAAATTTTAATTATAAATTAATCTTGATTTTATACCATTTACCACCTGTTTTCAATCACGGATATTTATCAAAATCAAAATCCCCCTAGTAAATATTAAAAATAATTCTAGATGTCACACAATGATTATTTTTTTTTAATATTTCTTTTAAATATTGCTGGAATATTAAGGGAAATAACTAAAATGTGATCATTCTAAATTAATATTTGTAATTAATTTAGAATTAATATTTAATAATGTAAATAAATACTTGTTATCTTGAAATGGTATCGGGCAAAAGGGTCCCAAAGTTCTTCAAAACAAATATATGCTTTTTAATGGTGGATATCGGTTGAGAGATGTTTCAAAAATCTTTAAGTTACTTTTCAAGCACAAAAGTAAATCTAGACTCCACAAATACCTTTTTTAAGAACACTAATTGCATATTCAATACACTTATTTATATCACAACTTGAATTGCCTACAGGACAATTCTGCACCAAACTTACGTAGTTAGTCATCGTTCTTCATTGATAAATTTAATTCTCCTTCTAAATCTCTAATTATTCCAACACATTTAAGTTACAATTTGATTTGCAATTTCAATTACAAAATAATTTTAAATTATTTTTAAAAAAATATTTAAAATATATTATTTATGATTAATATATATTAATTAAATCTTAAAGGTGTTACTTATATTTTTAAATTGTCCAAATAATTCGACATTTTAAAATATTTAACATATCAATCTTCCATCTGGGTGGGAGAAGCACAATCCTAAAACAACATACAATAAGCACCATTCAAAAATATTCCTCACAGCATTTGAAGGATTTTGTCTCTTCTTTTCCAATCTTATAATTTAGGTCATTGCAGTGACATCGATTTACATCCAATTAACTTAATTTAATTACCTATGGACAAAAACTGACAACTACAAGACGCAATACTGAAGGAGATCAGAAGCTCTTTCGAAAATTTGTTTTTAGGCATTAAGAATGTAAATTTTAACTACCGTGTCGCTCTAAGTATTTATGTTCGAAGGGAACTTCTGTAATAGCAAGTAGAAAGAAGCAATTATCACAAAAGCGTGTTTAATTTATTTTTAACATCTTAAAATCTATTATTGTTATTTCTAATTAGAGTTGTTTGTACTATTTCAGCACAAATAAATGGAAGCGACCTTATCTGATTTTCGATTCTATATTTATACTGAATATATGGATGTAAGACAGCAGCAAAAAGTATCTATGTAGGGAGATGGAGCTTGATCTCTTTTATTATTTGCTTCGATGGATTGATGATGTTAGAAATAGAAAAATAAAATCATTGAAAAGTGCTCAAAGATCTTGACCAAAAATGTTGAACAAATAAGGCAAATGTTTGATAGAAAATTGAGTGTAAATGTCAATCATTAGTGCTCAATTTAACATTTGAAAAGAAAGTAGGAAAACTAAAAATGCAAAAAGTATATTCCACAAGGATTCTTCACATCGTGTATCGTCCAGTAAATCATTGAGCATTTTAAGCTGATGATACCAAAAACCATTTGGTTATTGTTGATGAATGTTGGATAAAATGTAAAAAAAGATAAAAACCTTGAAATCGGAAAAATAATGTTGGTTATCTGCAAATGAACCTCATCTGAAAATTCTAATGAAAACATTCATAAACTAGTAAATCAAAAAATTTATTTTTTTATATCTATTCTTTACGCAGACAGAACTCTACTTTGCCAACAAAGTTTTAAGTAAGAAAATAATTAAAAGAAACACAATAAAAAATTAATGTAAACTACTTATAATTTATAAGCAGATCTTTTTTAATAAATATTGTTCTGGAACTCAGAATTTTCCGTTTTATTCCCATTTTGGGATCTTAAAAAGTTTTTTTCGATAAAATTTATGCATTATCATTTATTGTCATCGAGAATGAGTAAGTGTGCAAATTTTGGAGAAAATTGATTGAGTAAAGACTTCAAAAACAGGTTTCTAAATTCCATGGATATATATATATATATATAGAAAGTAAGCTAATAAAAAGAGTGGAAAAAAACTCTACATCTCCCTCATTTAAGACAGTTAAAATTGTTTCCATTGAAGTTGCGAATATATATGAAACCACTTATTCACATCGTTACGTGAGCTTTACAGTTACAGTACAAAGGCAAAATGAAATAAACATGGGACCTATAAAAATTTACAACACACTTTCTTTGTTACATTAAAATCCACGGCCTTCTTCCTCCAAAGAAACTCGATCATTTTAAAAAACATGACATCAATCCCGACTTTCTCCTGACTTTAATCAACATAACAGATGGGTGTTGGAATTCAATGAAAACAGTCTTCGACAAGAGACATTTACTAAGAAGAATTATGTTGCTATTGCTGTGTCACGCATTTTGAGGAACACATCAAATGAACTATTCATATTTTAACTGGAACAACTATATTCTTTGCTGAGCTATTAAAAATATACGTGAAGATTATGTGTACAGGTCAGTGTCATTAATAACTAATTGTTTTTAAATACTTTTGAATAGAATCATTTTTAAGACTTTCTTGGCGCCCTAAATACATTTAGGGTTAGAAAAACTTAGTAAACATATTTTTGGAAAATAGTTTTACAAGTATTTATTGCAGTCAGATTATTTTTCCAATAAACTATGAATAAAGACTGCATCTGAGTCTTCAGCGATCCTATACATCAAGTTTTGCAGGGTTACGCCACGCACGGAATTTGAAATTTTAATAATCATTTCCAACTTTTCTAAAATTTATTTATGATAAGGTACTCTGTGAATCCAGAAAATTTTGTAAATTATTTGTAAATAAACAGAAATTAAAATCTTTTATAATTTTAGGGAAAGATTTTTAAATATTTAGGTGGATAATAAACTTTAACCTTTGAAAAGTATGGTTAGTCATGCAGTACCCTTTCAATGAGGTCTTCATTGTATAATTCTTTAATTGACGAAAAATATTTCAACATATGATGTGATAACTACATTTTAAATAAAAAATATTTATTCAAAAATAATTTATTTACTTATTTTAATAATTATTTATTCACCATTATTAGTTAGGAGTCTCAGCTATCGTCACAATAAATTGTAAATGGGTTTTAGTGAGTTCGTAAAGTTTTGGATTTTAAAATACGTAACGTTTAAAAACATTTTAAAGATATTTCATTAAAAAATTCTTTGTATTTATCCTTATTTATCATTTTTGTATTTTCATTAAAACTATTTTGTATTTAATTTCATTATTTAATTTCATATTTAATTTCATATCGAAATTTAATATTTAAAATTAGGATTAAACATTCCGAAAAAAAAATGGAATTTGAGAAATTTAATGTTTAATTATAATAAATAACAATTAAAGTAAATTGTACGACAAAAAATAATAATAATTTAAAATAAAAGACGTTATAAAATTTAACAAAAAAGTGTGACAAGTAAAAAATTGATTTTAAAGTATAAACATCAATTTGTAAAATTAAAATTTATATTGATATTTATATTTAGTATTTTTATTTATAACTTGTTTGTGCAAAATAAGTAAACATCGCTCCTCAGAAATTTGATCAAAAAACAGTTAATTGTTATAGAAATAAATATTAGTATTATGAACTCTCTAATTGATCACGAACCTAACAGTAAATATTATTTTTTTTAGAAAGAATTTGATTTTGATAAAAAATAATTTCTTTTGTTAAGAGATTTTTTATTGTTTAGAGAACTCATACATTTTGCAGAACATTTATTACATTCACAATTTGATCATATCTATGACGATCAATAGTATTGCGTTCACTGAAATCCATCACTCAATGTTTATTACTTCTCATTCCAATCTGAACTAAATTAAAGAAAACTATTTTATTTAAAATATTTAATTTAAATTTTATTGGCTGAAATAAAATTATTTTTATAGTCATTTTTAAACATTAATTTGATTTTCATTATTTAAAAATTTACCAAAATAAAATCAATAAAATTATTTAAAAGTTGCTATAATGAAAATTAAAAGTTTGAATATTAAATCTAAATTTAAATAAATTAGTTTCAGATTATAAGAATTAAGATATTAATCATCCATTTGATTATGAGAGTCACAATCCCAAATCAGCACACAACATTTAAACACACAAACACTACACAAAAACATCAACACACAAAATATTCCTCACATCCATCTTTAAACTAGTTTACTTTTGTCAACATTTGTTTATGAAAAGCTTTTAATACATAAAACCAAAAAAGTTAGTTGAAATTTAATATTCAACACAGATTATTTTGAATCAATAAAAAGTGTGTATATTATACCAAGTTTTTGGACATTACTTTTGCAACGAATTTTGTATAAAAATACTTTATTTTAAAAATGTTATAAAATAATAAATAAATAACTTTAAAAATGAATTATATAATAATGAGCAGAATATCATTTTTTCTAGGTAAAACGAAATTAATTAATTAACTAAATATGCTAAATAGAAAATCAAGTTTTAAGAATTCAGTCGGCTGACAGAAAGAATAATATGTTTTTTATTAATTACCACAATACGAAATAATTAATTTGTAGCTTACAAAACAGAATTTACAATTCTCAATATCCTTGATCTCCATCCCTTGCCAGTCCGTGGCTCTGCATGTCCATCCGTAAGTCACATACGCCTCTAGGTATTTTAAACTTTTCAATCTTTATTTCTAGATATAATGAATGCAACATAATAAATACGGCATTTATGTATTTTATCTTTTCTCTTGATATAATATTTTATATTTTTCATTTAAGTAATTAATTATTATTTATTAATTAATATTAACTTGAATATTTGGATGGTACCTAACATCCAGTAGTTTTATTCATAAAAGGGTCTTATATTTTGCAGTTTTTAGACTGTATTTGAAATAAAATGACCAAGAATATAACCCCTATTAAAGCAGTTCAGAAACATAAATGCAAATATGAAGAAAATCCTATTAAATCCTATTAAAGGCAGTAATATATAGAAATTAATTTGTAAGTACAGAGCGATTTAAAAATAATAAGCAGAAATCATCGGGTATTTATTCATTTATAAGCATTGTAACTGGCTGAATTAATTGTCGGAGTAGGACATCTGGCCAAAGAAGACTCACCACTGGAAAACTAATTGTCCACAAATGGACATGTCCAGTCTAATGTCCGCAATGTCCTCCCAACGCCACCGTACTGCAGCTGTTTCTACAAACTAACTTCATTTTTATTATTAAATTGTTTCTCATAACAAGCCCGTTTCACAATTACTGCATATTTAGGGTAACAATAATATTATTAATAAAAAAAAAATTTTATAAAAACAACCACGTTTTTCAAGCATTACCAATGCACTGAAAAGAGGAAAATAATTTTTTTTCTAGACATGTGCGAAGTTTTATACCTAACCAAAAACGTGGGGCGGATTTCTGAATTACTGCTATTAGTAACTGCTATTTCCTCTTTACTGCTTTTTAGTAACAATCGATCAT
>MQRK01226877.1:25200-45733 GCA_001938485.1 Girardia tigrina
ATATATATATATATATATATATATATATATATATTGTAATGGTCCGTTATTAAAATAAAATAGGAAAATTAAAAAAAATCGTTTAAAGAATAAAAAAATCCAAGAGTGAATTGACTTAATTTATTTCTTATGTGTATTTCTTATCTTAATTTGTCTGAATTTGGTAAAATTCAAGTTATTTTTGTGAAAGCGAATTTATAGGTTTAAATTATTAGTAATATGAGGTGGATGATTTATTGAGTTGTAATATTATTTTTTTTGTTTCAAGTTAAGTCAGTAGTAAAACAAAGTTAAAGAAAGAGAAAGAAAGTTCTTAGTTATTTATATAATAAAGTAAATTGTATATTTAGTTAAATGAAATTAAAATTTTAAAAATAAAAAAAATCAATTTACTGAATAACTCTTAGGGATATTCAGACATAGAATAATGATAATTATGAGAGATAGAATTGGAATTTAATTGCAAAATTAAATTCCTTTGTTTGAAGGCGTGATTGACGCGGACTATTATTAATTCAAATATATTTTTGTGCGTGGTCGAATTTTTATTTTTTATTTTTCATCACAAGCTATCGCGGCATGAAGCGTGTGAAATTCACAGACGTGGTCCAAATGTTCGACGAACATAGCAACTTTTGGATCTGGTACCGAAAATTTTAAACCGCTTCAACAGTATGTGAAGTGGACAAGAGTGGAGACCGGAAAGAGAGAGATTCCCCTGTGCGACATGATTGCAGTAGCTCGGTCGCTCCTCCATATCAACACTGGCACGAGTTATCCAGTCGAGTAAGAAAGTAGAACAGCGGTGGCCACGGCATCAAATGACAACGGTGGTGTCGATTCGAGGTGGTGCTTCAAGTGCAACAGATGGGATTCCCTGCAATGAGATTGAAGTACAAAGTCAAAGGCGGAAAAAGGTTCACCACTGTCTCCAAGATCAAGAGTGTGCTTCATATGCCGCGCACCGGATCACTTCTTTGTGCCATACCCGCAACGAAAATTCAAATCGGGAAAAGATCAACAGGCCATCTCTTCTGCGTGGAGAGGGTACCTGTGACCTTCCACAAGCAGTTATTCGTAATCGACGTCCAAGTTGGGTTGCGTTGTATAAGGGCACTTGTATGATGAAGCAGCGACTCATGCAGCCGAATCAAGTGAAACAGGCATCTGAAAAACTGCAGACCGGCTTGGCCAAGCAGGGGTTTCTCAAGTATCCTGGTTGGAATTTGAAGTAATGGGGCGCCCGTTGAAATGCTGGGTTCTGTTGGTTAAGTGTTTAAAATCGATCGAGGCAGACATGATATTAGGAATGGACGCAATATAGTCACTGGGAGGAGTGAGTGTTAGGATTACTGGAGTGAAAGTCAAATTTGGAGTAAATATAAGTAATAAATCTCATTTAGAACGAAGCGAGTCGGAGAACAGTCGGGAAGAACGGCGCAGGGCCGCCGTAGCTGTATCGGTGAGCAGCACAGATAATCGACTGTTGTCCAAAACGAGTACAGTGATTGGAGCAGGACCAACTCAGATCGTCGATCAAGACTTTACCGCGGTATTCGACGGATCAACCTGGTCCGTGACATGGCGATGGAAATATGGGCGGGCACCGCCTGTTCGCAGAGTGTATCAGAGTACGCATCGGCCAAAGTACATGAAAAAGATATGAGCGTCGAAGTCGATGAAAGTAAGTTCAAGAGATGGTTGGTAGAGTGTGAAAGCAGCCTCCAACCGACCCTGCCGTTATTGGCAGTGCTACAAGAGACAAAAGGAAAAATTCGGCCGGTACTCGACTGCCGGAACCTTAATGAATCGGTTTCCAGTCACACCGCTGAAAGTTTGGTTTGTGCCAAAAAAATTAAAAAAAAATGGCGTCTAATGGGTCGAAATATAGTTATTGTTGATTTAAGGCGAGCGTATCTTCAGACAAAGTTCGACCGATTTTTCTGGATGTACCAGGTGATAAAACACCAGAACAAATCTTGATACTTAACCAGGCTTGGTTTTGGCCTGAACATCGCCCCAAAAATCATACAGAAAATATTATTTCACGTCCTGGAATCGGATCCAATCGTACGGGCAAACACCGAAACCTATTACGATGATATCGCGGTCAATATGGGTGAAATGCTTGTGGATCGATTAATGGTGGTGCTGCAGAGCTTCGTTCTAGAAATGAAAGACCAAATGCAACACATGGTGGCCGTGTGCAAAGATTAGCAGTGAAGGTTGGCGCAAATCATTGGTTAAAGTGGTGGCGCGATGGGGATGTTCCTTCAGTCCCAAATCACATCACTCACAGTGAATTATTTGCATGGACTAGTCGCCTGGTGTGTCATTATCCGGTCGGTTGGTGGCTTCGACCGTCGTGCAGCGAAATAAAATGACCAGCTAGCAACGGCGATTGGGATGCAGTGGTGGACCTGCAAATTGCACAACAGTTGGCAGTCAGAGTCCAAACATAAGATCCAGTCCAGGGTGAGCTTGAACTTCTAACTAATTCGGCAACAGTCAGTAAATGGCTCTCATTGGCGATATAGGGACGTGAGCCAAATAGATCTCAATCATTTAGTGAGATCTCGATTAGGCTAAGAGTTGGCTTGTTAAAACAAATAGTGGAAGAAAATAGAGTGGATATTCTGACTCAAATCCCGAATACCTGGTGATCACTGGTGAATGTATAAGTGGTGATAGTGGCGGCATCTATCTGGGCTCAGCAGGAATTTGTTGAAGGTCTTAAATAGCTCCACAAAATACAACATTTTGGAGTGAGACGTTCAGCATTCCTGGTGAGAAAAATATGAGGACCGGGCAAAGCATCAGAAGATCAGATAAAAGCTATGGTATAACAGTGTGAACAGTGTGTATCAATCGATCCATCACCAATCCAGTGGAAGAGGGGCGAGCTCGGAGTTAAAAAATCATGGACTCGAATTGCGGTGGATGTGACCCACATCGGTGCTGAAAAGTACCTCACCATGATGGACTGTGGGTGCTTCATGATTTGGTGCCAAATCGCTTCGGAAAACGAAGCAGGCATCTGCTCTGCAATAAGCAGCGTCTGAAACGAATTCGGTCCATCAAACAAAGTATTTTTAGCTAATTATAGTACATTTAGGGGATCGGAAGTGCTGAAGCTAATGAAACAGGCCGGTATCGACGTTCACTTGAGATGTGTAAACCGTCCGAATGATAATGAGATAGTGAAACGCTGCCATAGAACAATTAAGCGGATGGTGGCTCGGAGTGGACGTCCAGTGAGCGAAATGGTTGCGTGATATAATGTAACCTCGAACACAGATGGCGTCAAACCGGCATCGACAATATTTTCTCAGAAACCAGCCAAAAGCGTTCAACCTGATGGCTCCAAGTCCGGAACGCGAGGTGCAAAAAAGGGAATTGAAAATCTGCGATGAAGTATTTGTTAAACCAGGACCTCCGTATTCATGTATGTTGTGATGAAGACAAGTAACAATCACCGGTTTACATCTGCCGCATAAAGTGCATGTGGACGGTAGGCCGTATCGCATCACTCATGTACGCAGGCCCCACCCGCAGTCATCTAGGATGGATTCGATCAACCGGGAGATAGAAGACCGGCAGAGTTGCGAGCAGAAAGGGTCAACAGTATCTGCGGAAGATCGGAAACTAGTGAGATCGATGTACAGGAGCAGGAGGAGTTGCGATCAGAACATCCAAAGAGGGTCATTCCCCCATAACCAGATTGGCAGATTACGTCTGCGAAAGAACTTCAATTTTTTATGACAGTTGAGTTCCCCCTTGCTCCGAAGGCGTCTGTTTGTGTGCCTTGAGAGCCAGGGTGTGTGTGATAGAATTGGAATTTAATTGGAAAATTAAATTTCTTTGTTTGAATGTGTGATTGACGCGGATTATTATTAATTCAAATATATAATTGTGCATGGTCAAATTTTTAATTTTTACTTTTCATTACTTATAATTAATTAACAACTTACTTGCTCCGACTTTGTATTATTATTCGTATTGCTTTCGTTATAAAGAATTTTGTGCGTAATCGTCCTTGAACGAAGTTTAATTTAATTTAAATTTATCTTACTGAAACTACGTTGATAATTGTTTTCCATATAAAGAATCTGAGAAAGAAAAGAAAACTTTTATTGACTGATTATTTTATCATGATGATGTTGATAAACTACAAATAAATGGGCTTACAACGTAGAGATGTAAAGAATTTAAATACTTTCTACAATTATTCAAGAATCCAAAGACCAATATTAAATTTTTTATTATCAAAAAGCAATTAACGTTTATTTATTAGTATGTTAAAAAAATTTTCAATTTTTACTTTCATTATTCGTTTGTTTAAATAATTAAAATTAGCAATGTACACATTAAATAAATATTTCGAATTTTCGTTGTCTTAAATAATAATTGATTATTTATTTACAACAGATTATTATTATGGCAAATTGTTTTTTTGTTATCTTAACAATACCTATAGTAGTTCTTATATCCAATAAACAGTATCGATTGCACCGATAAATGCGTTCGTCCATGCACTATTTGTGTACTACTCTATAGCTAAACGATCGACACCCAAACGAACCCCACGTACATTTTATTGCGCACAACCTTAAATGCCACACCGAATCGATCGATTGTTTCAATAGAACGGCGTTGTCAATGGTACAGATGTCGTGTTTTATTTGCTATTTTCACGAATGGACTACTTGCCAACGATGGATCATGACAATGTGAATGATTTACGGATCAGTCGCAACGCAGGATGGAGATTCAAGAGGGCGACTATGGATGGTCTGTTTTTCCAGAAACAGCCTCACGTCAATGGCGTGCCTCACAATCTGGAATTGAGAAAGCGCGACAAATTTTTTGTTTATGAATATTTTTGGCATAAAAAGAAGATCTGAATAAAAAATTCGAATAAGTATTTATAATTGTTCGACATTTTAATCCTAATAATTTTAATTCTTTCAATCAGTTGTGTAGAATTTAAAATATATTTTATTGTTAATAACACAAGAACTCATTTCTTTGGTGATTTTATAAACCTGCGGAAAATTTAGCTAGAAAATTGTTTGATTAATTCTAGTTAGTTTTCTCTGGATTCATCAAAGAGTTTTCTCTAGCTGAATATTCATCAATTTACTTAATTAAGTATTTTGATAGGTTTATAGTTCCCTCACAGCACTTGGTCTTATTCACAATTATTTCGAAATTCAACGTGAAATAAGTCTTTGTTGTTGATACCGCACTCAAAAAGTATCATATCTCCCATCTCAGCAGTCAGAACTTTATTAGGAAAACACCTAATCAGTTTAATCTTGTTCATATCATACCCAAACAATTGAATATATAATAAAACTGCTCTTAGTTTCGAGGAGTAAGGAATGGAAAAGATTTCTTTTTGACCCGTTGGCAGCCGCATAAGAAAGGTCCAGATCGGATCGCAGTGATTTCCACAGTAATCGAACCAATTCGTAGAGGCTTTCTGTGGAGAGCTAAAATTATGTGAGCTTTGAGTACTCTTTGTTCGTATAGGGGAAAATATTTTGATTTTTTTAATTTCAAAGATTGATTCAGACAAATCGATCGTGTCCCAATCTCCGATTCTCTTTCGAGACGACATTAAATTTGCTTTTATTATTATTAAAGTCTTAGCAAATTCCGGTAAACTCACAGGTTACTAGTGTTACTAGTGAAATATATTGCTAAATCCCTGATCCTATTGTAGAATTCATAATAAGATTTTATTTATCCTAGTAATAACAATAGCAAACTGGTGTCAGAAGAAAAAAATATAATCTAGCACAGTCTGGTTTACAAAATTTTACGAGGAAGCACAATTATTCCCTTTTTTAAATACTCTAAATTTCAATAAATAAATTTTACCCTCTTACCAAAATTGCAGGGCAACTTTATAAATATAATGCCAACAAAAAAGAACATGTAAAAAAGACTGCAATGTCCTTTCTCCATCATCGTCAAATACTTACCCAGTTGACTCAAACAATAATAATGCCACGTTAATTACACCTGCAATAAACAAAAAATCTTTTACAAGATTTTAATTATGCAAATAAGATTTTTAATAACGCAAACCCAAGTATTGGCAAGCTAAAAATTCCTGATTATTTCGTCGATGAACATCAATCTCCCAAAATTTGGGAAAACTACGTAACTCTCAATAACATTACAGAACGTCAAATTTGCAGAGAAATGTTGTCCAAATTACTTCCCAGAATCTTAATGGAATTAGCGGCACAAATCAACGAAATTTTGGAGGACTCTAATCCATGAGAAAAACTCAAATTAAACTTACTAAAAAATACCAAATAAATAAAAGTAAAAATTTGGAAGACTGCATAAACATGACTTTAATGTAGGTGATAGAAAGCCAACTAAATTATGAAATGAGCATAAAAATAAGTTAAACAACAACGAAGAAATTATAGAATTTATCAGGACCTTCTTCTTAAGAGCTATGCCAGAAGAAATCAGAATCCAATCGATCGCTTACAAAAATAAAAACAATGAGTAACCTGCCGAAATAGCTGATGAGATATATAAGGAAAACACACTAATGACCAACGATATTAAACACACACGCACCGATAAAAATATTTAAAAACTTAAACCCGTACAATCAAATCATCAAAGTGATATTGGTAATAAAAATGAAGAAATATTATCTTTGTTAAAAAATCTCAATGACGCGATCACCGAGTTAAAGTTAGAAAACAAAAATATTAAATCAATAGGCAAAATTATGAACCTTTACATATAGAATCAAAAGTAAGAAAATCAAATCCAAGAAAGCCACTTAAAACAAATTAACACCTAAATTTTTATTTTTATGGATGTTTATAAGAAATAAAAAATTGACATAATTGATTTGAAAAGTACTTTAAAAATATTGACTTAAAGTTGGTAAGATACATTACTCAATTATATACTGTTCAGAATAGATCAATGTCGGGCAACTTTTTCGAGTTGTGGCAAACTAAGCTGAAAACTTTTTTTCGAAGCACACCCGTGGGACTCACTAAAAAATTTTCTCATAGGTTTTTATAATTACTGTGTGCGAAACTTACTGTGTATTTTACAACGATGCAAAAATACGACAGCAATAATTCAATAGCAAGTTCAATTACTTTAACGATTTTAAATATTTTACAAAAATGTTCGCGGCGCCCCCAGAATTTTTGCGGTGCACTGGTTGCCCGACACTGGAATAGATGAAAAAAAGTACAATGCATCTATTGTGCCCGTTCTCATAAAGTCTGTCGGTTTTGCCTGCGAAAATTATATTAGAAAACGTATTTTTCGGTGTTCGGTTTAGCCGGTAGTTCGGATTAACTGGAGTAGACTGTATGTAAATAAAAGATTTGTTTGTGAATGAGTGTAAGTTTGATTGCGTATGTGAGTGTGAAATGCCTGATTATAATTATAATTTCTGTTTTTTGTGAAGGTAATTCAAAAAATGCGTACGTGTTATATTCTCACAAAAAAAACTATAAGTAAAAAATTAAAGTTTCGTTAATTATTTAAGTAATAATTAATAAAAATTTGAATTTGAAAAATTTATTAAAATCTTTTGTGTCGTTTTTTTCCGAAAATCAATAAAATTCTTGTCTTTAACCTTTAATAACCTAGCGTTTCAATTTTGATACCAATCTTTTAAACGTTCTTTATGGCGTTAATATCTGAAGTATCAAAATTGATACCTGTTCTTTTTCTAAATAAATATGTAAAATAAATATTGTGATTTTTTTAGCTATTTTTCCCTTCATCTAGACCCTCAAGCCAACACAGTAATATTAAAAATAAATCACTTTCGTAAATCAGGCTACTAAGGGTTAATGGACTCCTATAAATCATTATCATCAGATTCCAATAATACATCAGAAATATTTAATTATTTTCAAAACGTCGAACCGATGTTTCTATGTTTTATTTTTAAAATGTTTCTTTCTTGTTAAATGTTAAATTCTTTCTTTCCACTAAACGTAATGAAAATTTTTTATTCTTTACCGAATCTCCGTAACAGACATATTTCAAAACACCTAAACAATGACGCATATTTGTGTTATAATAATGATTTGTGTTCTAATTTTGATTGTAAATAAATGATTTTTGTAAATTTTGCTAAGATTTGTATACAATCATTTTGTCCACAGCTGTATTATCAATCTTTTAACACTAATGATTAGAAGGGATTAAGTTAAGGTGACCAGATTTTTAGACGGGCAGAGCGAACACCTCTGAAGGAGAGGGTGGGTATTTCATTCGTATATTTCTTTCTAAAATTTCTTTTAAGGTTAAGGTGGGTGATATACTTTTGTCAAAAATATAAAATATGAAGAATTCGAGTATTTTAAGCTAAGTTTAAGAACATTTATGTATTTATGAACTATATAAATTATTTACCTTAATTTTCTATGGTAAGTAGTAGATGTGAAATATTTATTTGTTTAATTAGCTTGCTAGCATGCTGTACGAACACGAAGTGTATCATCTGAGAGACAAATACAATGTAACTGGGTAGCTAAAGCAATATGTTAGTAATCGGAGCTCGTAGGATGCATAGAACGCAAAACAAAGTGAAGGATTCTTAGAACGAAAAACAAAGTGAAGGATTCTCAGAACGAAAAACAAATTGAAGGATTCTTAGAAAGAAAAACAAAGAGAAGGATTCTCAGAACGTAAAAACAAAGAGAAGGATTCTCAGAACGCAAAAACAAAGAGGATTCTCAGAACGCAAAAACAAAGTGAAGGATTCTTAGAACGAAAAACAAAGAGGATTCTAAGAAAGAAAAATAATGATTTTCATAAACAAGAAATTTAACCTCATTCTAAAAGTCGGGACTTTGAAAAACGTCGCGGGACAAATTGTGAAAAATCGGCATTGTCACCTTAGACTAAGTGCCAAAAATCGTTAATTCGATCTCACTCAATTACCAAAACAAATATTTCCATTATCATCAAATAAATTTAATTAAATTCACAACAAAATAATGAATAATATAATAAATTATAAACAAATCACAAGTCAAATGAAAAAGAAAGATATATTTATTAATCCAATTAAAAGGTGACACACGATTGATTGATGAACAAAATAAAAACACCGAGTCGGTCTCAGTCACTTTTTCAGTCAGATTTTGTGCCAACCGCTTTCTTTTTATGAGTTTCATCTGCGATAAATTTATCCTCCTCTTCTTCGTTTCCCTCTTCCTCATCGTCTTCTCCGAACTCCGCTTCTAGCTCATCGTTCTCATCATCATCCCAATCCTTTGATAAACCGTCATTAATTTCCTTTTCGATTTCATCATCAACCTCCTCGAATTTTGTTTTTTCCAAATCTTTTTTCTCTGTCGCGATTTCGTCTCTGTCTACACCGTCGTGATTTTCTCTCAACTCCTCTGCCGGATTTCTTTCCCACATGTGTTTCTGTTTCAAGTACTGTTTTGCCGGCAAGCACTTCGTCTTCAAACTCATTTTTCTCAAATACTCCTCGACATTCTTCAGTCCCTCGTAACCGGGAAACAAGTTCGGATATTCGGCCGGGTTGGCGAGAGCTTCCGCGACTTTTTTATTGTTGGCTTTTTCCGCCAAATTTTGCTTCCACAATTCGACGACTTCGGGAATACGACTCGGTAAATAAGCACGACAAAAGAAACCGGCCTCGGACAATCGATTCGAATCAAGAAGAAGCTAGACGACGGAAGAGAATTGAGAAAATCAAAATTAAAAGTCAAATTGTCGAAGAATATTAACTTGTAGACATCCGTCGAGATCGTTCAGAAGAAATTTTGAAAGAAAGGCGATGTTTTGTTGACCGTCCTCAGTCGCGCGGGCGGTCAAAGTCTCCATCATCGATCTATTGCCAGTGCTGCTGGCTAGAAGCAACAAACTACCGTAGTCATGCGCTCTAACCATACATTCCTGAGCCAGTTTGAAGTCGCAAGATTTAGTGGCAGCGTCGGCGATCTGTAAGGATAAGTCCGCGGGGAAAAGATAAATTTAATCGACTTAAATTGATAAATGAACAACACCTGTTTCCATTTCTGATCAGTGCTGTTGTCTTTATCATTATCAACGATTTCGAACGCAAGTTTGAGCTTATTTAAACTGAGAGCAAGTTCAAACTTGTGTTCCATATCGGTTGTCACTTCGAGCGCCTCTTTTTTAAACCCTTGTTTCTCGAGGAATTGGGCCACGCGAGCAAGTTGGTCTTTGGGAATATTTGGAAGAATAGTGTTGGCCGTTTCGAAATCTCCTCTCATCACTAAGGTTTGATATTCGAGCACGGACAACAACAGAGTGTAACTGATTATCTAGAGTGAGTTTTCTTGAAAACAGTCGAAACCAAATTGTAAAGACAATTAAAGCAAAAAAATATCTTTGTTGAATCAACAGAGTTATGGAATGTCTGAAACGTCATAGTGTTGTAATGTAAAAAAAATTTAGAAAACCAATTACAAAAATTGAAATATTTTTGGTAGTACAAGAAAAACATTGTCGTGAATTTCTTTTATCAGAGTTTCCTGGCCATAGTACAGCATCACATAGAAACATGTTTCCGGGGGTCAGACGCAAGTTAGAAAGAGAACTGTTTAACGTGAACTGTTTCAACTGGGAGCAATTTTACATGTCTTCTTATCGATCACCAAGGCTGTTTGAGCCATGAAATAATTGTAATGTTGTTTGTTTTCATCTTACACTTAAATTATTAATTAGACTAACACGATGTTCTTTCTAAAATACGACAACCTCTGACAATAAGTTCTTTTGAAAATGTTTTCATATTAGATTTTGCTTGAGCACTAAAATGTTAATGGTTCATGTTCGAAATTTACGATCGCTTTAACAGAGAACCAAATCTTATTCAAATAGAATCACTTTTTTAGTTGTTTAAATACAAATAAAAACATTAAACATAAAAAAATATGTCGGCCCTCTCGATTTTCACTGTGCTTACATCTTAATTTAACAATTGGAATTATATTTCCAAAAGTAGGACTCATTCCTCGAGTACGACTTACGTTTGGCTATCGTAACAATTACGGTCTTATTTTGTGAGAAAATTCTATTTCCAGATATCTCGTATTCATAACCAATATTCAAACTATACAAAATTGTCTTTAGTTACCTTAAGTCGCCAGGATTCATATCCAAGTAATCGTCCGTTTTATCTCGTTTGAATCCCCTTTCAAATGTCACTCTATTCATAAATCCTCGTCTTAGGTGAGCTATAATGTTTATAATATTCTTGTGGATGTAATCAAGAGTCAAGAGTCCATCTAATTTCTGATAGAATAAATTCATCATGCGTAGGCTATCAGAAAAGTTGTATTTCCCTCATGTTCTGTACAGTTATCGAGTCACTTGAAAACGAACGACTGTTTTGTGAGCGTTCTTCAATCGAACCGTCGGGAGTAAAACAAGTCTGAAGGTAGTTTAAACATTTTAAATCAGGCAGTGCAACTTAATAGATCACATAATGGATCGTCAATCTGGATTAGATTATTAAGCTATGTTGTAAGTGGTTTATGAAGATGATTAATACTATCATTCAGCCCGCAATTTTTAACGACTCAAAAGGTCAGAAAAGTATTGAAATTGACTGGATGGGTCCTGCATATTTCTTTGGTGACAACAAGTGAGTCCGCACATTCGGCCAATGGCTTCCTCGAAATGAGTCATTACAGTTAACGAGTCATTGTTACTCTTCGACAGCATCAAGCCAAAGAAGATATGCTTTAACCGTGGTTATCTCCATAGAGCATTCAAAAAGCTTTCACAGGAAAATGTCATGCAGTTTGTACAGGTGAAACCGATAGTAACGATATCTATCTGGTTCAATTGCAGCAATTACACTTTTCACCATTTTAACGCAACATATTGAACATTGAGTACCTCAATCAATCAGTGACTGTTATTACAGATATCGTTCTTTCACCCAACACAGTATCCGTGTTAATCGTTCGCTCAACAATTAGAAGACACGAAAAATCTACGACGAGTTGGACGAACTTCTCGACGTTATTAAAGAATTAGTTGCTTCCAAGGGCGGTCACTTTGCGGACAATGGAATCCATCGTTGACCGAGTATAGCAGAAGCCGTTATACAAGTAGACGGTGATTGTTCTCAAGAATGACCTTTCAAACACGTATCAAATGTATAATAATGTGCGTTGTGGAGTAAATTAGAATCGATAAAGATCAATTGTTAATTTTGGATCAATTGTGAGGAATTTTGATTCTTTTTTTTATTCCTTTTTTTTATTTTTTTTATTTTTTTAATTTTAAAATATTTTATAAAAAATAAATATCGTTTTTCGCTTTTGTCATGACAAAATTATGATAATGCTGAAAAAATAATAAAACATATTCTATTCATTTTTTACAATTTTATAGGTTCTTGAAAGTCGTAAAAGAAGACTATATTTACAGGCGAATGTCGATTTCGTCCTGATGTTTGCCAATATTCGCGTAAAAGAAGGTACTACTGCGGCAAATAATTTCAAATTTTTAATATTGAACCCTCCAAAATATAAAAGATAAAAATATGCAAGAACAAAAGTTTAAAATTCAAAATGATCTTATTCATGCGTCTTTACTTTTATTTACAGAATATTTCGTGAATAAAAGTTCAGATTTTATAAAATGAATCATGCTTCAATGAGCGATTGTTTCGCAACAATCCTGTTCTAGTAATGGATACCGTTAAGTTTCATCACCGCGAAGAACTTAATGAATATTTGGTGTCAAAGGGTGTACACGTTTTATATATACCACCTTATTCTCCTGATCTAAATCCGATTGAAAATGTTTTTTCTTGTATTAAAACAAAACTAAATTCAACTAGACCACGTGCTGAGAATCGAGAAACCACACGATTAAATACAACAAGAATAATTGACGAATTTTGTGGTATTTCCGAATATTACCGACATTTTTGGGATGCTATAAAACTCTTTAAACAATAGACAGTTGTGTACAAATAATTTGTGTAAAATATAACTTTATGAAATTCTTATCAGTGGTATGAATTAAACTTTTACTTGTTGGCATTGGCTTTTTTGTACTTCAATACTTACAATAATTGAATATGTATCTTGTTGTAAATAAATTTAAATGACACATGGAATAGACATGTAATTACAATTAATCAAAAAATTTTTAAAAAAATCGAAGTACAAATTAAAAATCATAAGTCAAATAAAAAATGTGTAAATTACAAAACTTATTATACTTCACTTTATGAAATCAGAACTTTTAAGTGTGGAATCTGAACTTTTATTTATGAAATACCCTGTATAAGAACGAGATTCTATTTGGACTTATTACAGTGATTAAAGCAAGTGTCAATCCTTCATCAATCGTTTCCACCGTCATTGGTAAGTCAACTACCTCAAAGTCGCTGCTATATTCAACTTGTATTTGATCTTCCCCTATTTCACTTAAGCTTCATCATCTAGAAATCGGTCAAAAGAATTACGTCAAGTTCTTTCGGCGTCATATCAGAAAAGAATTCTCCTTCTATAGCATGTGTTAAATGATCTCGAAATATATGGCTGAATCAGGAGTAAGTATTTATAAAACACTCCGGTCAAAGGTTTTGCGTTCAAAGTGGGAAGTCTTATTTCCAAGATTGCTGATAATACGTTACGCTTAAGGTAGAGGGTGAGTTAGGTGGTCTGGCAATTTGTGACTTGGGGTCAAGTTCTTTCGGAGAACTTTTCGGGGGATTCTAGCCAATCTAATGAAAATCGTGAAATAAATTAACTTGAAGAAATCATCATTAACAGTGAGCTCAAAATATTTTTATCAGTATTGCTGAAGAGCAGTGAGTCATTTTCGAATTCACACACGAATGCTTCAAATTCATCTTCTAAAACAATTAACTTTTATGGTAATTTGTCGCACAGGAAATTTGTGGCATGTATCAATTATATTTAAATTAGTGAAATTCTCAGAATACAATGAAATAATTTTAAAGTTAACTTGCTTGCGCATTCATTTGGCTAACACTTGGGAGGAGGACAAATAAAGTAAAAAGTTTGCTGAGTGAAGGAAATGAAACAATTTATATTTTTTTATTATTAAATAAAAGTTTGAGAACTAATACTTGTGTTGTCAAAAATTTCGATTTATTGCGTTACGTATCAAATGAACAGCCCCTAACAGATGCAGTCTTGAAAAGAAAAAGTCTTCAAAGCATCGGTAAAACTTAACTCCTGATTTTCTTCTAGCTTTTTTAAAATGCTCTGAAAATATTTCTTGGCGTATTCATAAAATATTTAGGATACTTGCAAATTATTTTAATTTTTGATCTTGTTTACAATTTGTGTTAATTTATTATCTTAAAAAATAGAATGGGATATTATCATATGTAAAAACAATAAGATTAATTCAGAGAAGAATTTGTTATTTTTTAATATTATTTGAGTATTTTTGATCAAAATGTAATTAACTTCCAAATTTTTCAAATTTCAAAATAGTGTTTTATGAATTTTGAAATTTTAAATACTGGTGATTGAGGATGCTGATTAGGGGTTTCAATCCCGGGATCCTGGAGTTTTTGCAGGACTGAAATCCCGGGAAAATGAGGTCGGGGTCCAAGGATTCAGATGTTATTTCCATTTTTTACAAATCTTTAAATTATTCGATATAAAAGTGAATTAAAATATATTCAAAAACATGACAAATTTCTTTGTGTTATTTAAAAATTAAGGAATTAAAAAAATTATTTTAGTTTCTGAAAAATGATTTTAATCACACTTTAAAAGTGGAGATAATTTCCTGGAATATTACAACCTTTGCATTGAAAGACTCCAATAAGAGCAACATTCCACCTCTGGTACAAAACAATATACAGTAGGAGACAAATTATTACATACACCTCTATTTTTAATGTTTTTCTTTTATAAATATTTTATTAAAATGAATATCTTTCTGATTATTAAAAACACAAAGACACGGTTACACAATAAAGGTCGGAAAAGCCAAATAATACACAAAACACATATATTTAAGGTACAAAACTTCACCTTAATGTTTCTAATATCTTATATTACCTCCTTTAGCTTTAATTACTGCATCAATCCGTCGTGACATGCTTTCGACGTTGGTGATGCCTGGCTAGGCCTATGATAAAAGAAAAGGTCACAATATTGGTTTTGTTGAAAAATACTGAACTTTCAATGCAAGAAATAGCTAGAAGATGCGATGTTAGCGTGATGACAGTATCAAAATGCAAGAATGACCCTGTATACTCGACTAGCGATGCTATAAGAGTAGGAAAAAGTAATCGCAAAAAGGCTTCTACAACAAGTGAGGATAGAATACTGGTTCGCAACCTCAGAAGAAATCCTTTAGCAACTACAGCTAAACTTCAAAATGAATGAAATTCTTATGGAATTCGTGTATCTACTCGCACCGTGTGGCGCCGTCTCAATCAATTGGGTTGTCGATCAGTTAAGGCAAGACGAGTACCAAAGCTGACTCCTGTAATGAAACGAAAACGTTTAGCTTTTGCTCTTCTGCATTGTGAATGGATTCAAGATCAATGGAACAAGGTATGTTTTAGTGACGAAAGCACTTTCGAATGCCGTTATGCAGAGCGGCCTCGAATTTGGCAAACTATAGGTTCACCACCCCCGACCAGACCAAGAACTAAGCATCCAACTATGGCAATGGTGTTGAGGATGATCAGCTACAAGGGGCCTAGTTCACTTCACGTCTGTGATGGCATTATGAATTCGGAAAAATATTTAGATGTCATACGTAATTCAGCAATTCCTCAAATAAAGAAATGGTTTCCAAGAAGTAAAGATTTCATATTCATGCAGGATGGAGCACCCTGCCATACAGCTAAGATTGTGAAGAAATATTCAGAAAAGCAAAAGGTTCCGATGTTGCCTTGGCCGGTAACAGCACTGACTTAAATCCCATCGAAAATATATGGGCGTTGGTCAAAGACCGTCTATCACGACAAACCAAACTGGTCGCTGAACTTAATCGGGTTTGGCTTCAAGATGTCGGCCTTACTGTGACAATAAAGAACGTTATTGAAAGCATGCCACGACGGATTGATGCAATAATTAAAGCTAAAGGAGGTAATATAAGATATTAGAAACATTAAGGTAAAGTTTTGTACCTTAAATATGTGTTTTGTGTATTATTTGGCTTTCCCGACCTTTATTACGTAACCATGTCTTTGTGTATTTAATAATTTGTCCATCGTATTTTATGTTCAAAGTGTTATAACTTTTTATAAAAATGAACATATATATACGAAATTTTGCGAAAATGTGTTCATGGTCATAAAGAATATTGTATAAAAATACCAGAAAGATATTCATTTTAATAAAATATTTATAAAAGAAAAACATTAAAAATAGAGGTGTATGTGATAATTTATCTCCTACTGTATCTCTAAAGTATCTTTAAAACTAGTTTTCTTGGTTTGGAAATGTTATCAGATCGTCAAGTAGGAAATTTGTACAACTAAAGTCAAAGTTTATCGATAATTTACCAATAATAATATTTGTCATTCTTTAACGTATGCACCAATATTATCGACACACTTTGGCCTTTTGAATAAAAATTTCGAGGGCCAGATCATTCTATGAATCTATGATTTCCTGGCGAGCTATTTTTACGGAATCTTCGGAATTGATTGCTTTACTATCAAAAAGTTATTTGAATTGAGGAAGAAATGGTGGTCAGTTGGGGCTGGGTCTGGTGAGTATGCGACATCTACTCGGCACAACTGGATCGATGTATTCTGGATGAGACTGGTAGAGTAGACAAGTTTGCAGAGATCTTGATTAGTTACTAGTCAAGAACGAAAGCTTTTTGCCAATAGAATCGAATGGCTTGCTAATCGGCAAATGAGAAGCATTATTTGAAGTTGATGGAGACTAGTTCTATCTTTCGTTCAATTTTACCTGATATAGTCCAATAATCTTTTACTTCAAGTCTTCTGGAAGCAAATCAAAGACAGTCGTGTTCTGGCAATAATTCAATAGACAATTCTAGTTAAGGTCTCAACAATTGCATCTCAATTTAACAAGTTAGTGACAAGTGTGAAACTGCAAATAACAATTTGATATCGATCTAGAAAGTGTTATTTATAATATTTAAATTGTTATCGAATTTTCTTGCATTGTAAAATAAAATAATAAAATGAAAATGAGAAATAGAATTAAATTAAGCAAATAAAAATTCAATAATCAATACTTACTTGAAGACTCCTGTCAGCGAGAAACACTCTGTTTTCCTTTGGCAAATAACCCAAAAGGTACATATGACGCTCCAAATGAGCGACGGTAACCATTTCCCCACCAACCGAATATTGGAGACGATTGGCGAAATTTGTGTACAGAAAGCAGTCCCCTACCCAAACACCATTCTTAACAGTATCATTGACTTCTCCGTTCCCGCTCAACTATAAATTGATCGATATTAAATTCTGGGGAAACTTCATTGGATTCTACCTCAAATGCAGCCTCAATTCCATCTTCATCGGCGGTGGAATCATCAGCATTGGGATTGTACCGCAAAATAAAAAAAGACTCGTCGGTAACCACGGAGACAAGAACACCACTCTCATTCCAGTAAACGGCTTTCGGAGTCACCTCAATTCGGCGGATCAAGGACCCGGTGTTCCAGTCGTAAAATGCCAATCCTGACACTGATCGAACTGCCAATAAAAATCCACCGAAGATCGTTTCAACTCCAAAATCCGGTTTGAAACTTCTTTCTTCTTTGAAATTTTTGAAAATCTATTTCCAGATTCCGGCGTTATTTATCGATAAATGATGTTTTGGAAAAGGTCACCTTGATCAAACCAGATCCGTCTCTGATGGCGTACATGTTTGGATCATTTTGTGACCAGACAAACTCGTGAGCTTGTCCGAAACTTTTATTTCGTAAAGCCATGGCAGTGTACACGATATATTCGCCATCGCCGCAGACAACGACGAATTTTCCATTGGAATTGTGACAGATCGTTTGAGGATAGATTTCGCATGAACCGAGCTCTTTAGGGTTCAGAGGAACGCGATCACCGTCCTTTAAATACCATTTATGACAACGATAAATAAAAAATATAGAAATTTGTGTCTAGACAAAATGCGAGCGATTGTTCTCTTGATTGTGTATATGCATATAACAAATACAACGAAAGGAAGAAATGGTACTTGTAAGAAATAATTAGTTTGTTCATACAGTGCGTGAATGGAAACCCTGAGCTGGTTCTTACAAAAATCATTTGTTATGTAAACCGTTTCAGATTAAACCTTCGTCTATACATTTGAGAACCTTTGCTAACCGTTAATCAAATATTTGTCAAGAATAAAATTGTTCGGGTTGGCGAAGTATTATTTACATTCGTTAAAATTTTGATTATATATAACTAATAATGCACTCGTTACGACATCTTAAATATTCTAGGACTAAAAAATTCATTCGTTATGAAGAAACTTACAGCTAGGGTTACTTCTCTCGGAGATTTCTTGTATTAAAAGATACTATCGATATGTGAATGCATATCCTGACGTTATCAATGTTTCTATACGTGACTTGGTCAATAATTTGTGTCAACGATGATGGTCACTTATATATGCCATATTAGAGCGAACACGCGCCGTAAGAGATATCACAGAAAACTCATTTTTTCCGTGTAAAATGACATTATACTGAATGAGTACAGAAGAGAGTTACGAAGCTTCTTCTCAGTAAAAGATTGACAGCACCGAAAATTACCAACAGCCGAAAGAAACCTACCGAAATTATTCTCATGCAACATTAACAATAAAATTCGGGACTGTATAAATTGGCGGAGAGGGAAGACTAATGGAAATTCCAGAAGCAGAAGTTATGTAAAAAAAATATTGGTAGAGAAAAATCTATTTGAACGAGCTTGCCCTGTGTCGCCATATTAGCCATACTGAAATACCTATGAATTCGCAAAATTTGTTCAAGACTTGTTTTCGAATTTCTGATTGGTGAAATGTGTTCCTATCGACTCAACTGTGGCACAAAGATTTCATGGAAGTTAACACTAGAACGCCAACGCGGTCATTTTTGACCGCAACGCAATTTTAAATCGCACCAATTTAAGACAATAATTTCTATCGACTTGAGCTTTTGATACTTTTTATAACTTTGTTTAATATTAAACAATAATGATGTGAGCTTGAAAAATTCAAGTCATTAGGATTTATTGTCTTAAAATAAGCTCAGTTTAAAATTGCCTTGTACTCAAAAATGACTGCCTGGGCGTTCTAGTGTTAAAACACTAATCTGTCTGTATGTCCATGAAAACAAACGACATTCTGTAGATTGGAGACTTTCTCGTGTGTCCAAACAAACTCTGTTATGGAAACGCTCAAATATGTGAATCTATTTGGACAGTGTATTTGGAGCGTGAGGAAATATTAACATTGATTTAAAATTGAAATATTTTTTTATTTTATTAAAAAATATTTTCAGTGTATTTAATTATTTATATCCAATCAGAATTCAGACAAATAATGTGTTTGACAATCACTTAGTTGTGATTGTTTAAAATTATCCTAGTGCGCGCTTCAAATGTAGAAAAGAAAAATTTGATTACAATTCTCTGCCAACAAATCGATTATCTGCACATAATCTGTATTAAAGGAAATCAAAACTTGCTAAAGGCACACGGAGTTAAACATATTGTGGCAGTAACAATTTGAAGCACATGAAACTTTAAGGAACATCAAAGGACCTTGCAACGATGCTAGCTGGTGCAGCGATAACCCTAACCCTAACTTAAAATTACCGAAATAACCCTATAAAAGGAGTCTGTATCAAACACAGAACATTTGTCACAATGCTGATTGGATAGAAAGAAAATAAAACACTAAAAAGATTTATTTTAAGATACTAATATTTCAAATAATTCTTATTAAAACAATTCTATCAATGGTCGATCCACATGATGATGTTCTGATAAGAATGAAACATGTCGTTAATTTAGAAATAATAAATGGTTACTTTAAAGATTTTTCTTCATTTTGCACTATATAAAACTCATTAAATATATATATATTTATTGGGTTGGCCAAAAAGTCATTGTGTTTTTGAGTACGTCCTAATAAAAAGCTTGAAAATATAAAACGATGTGATAAAATTTAAATTCAATTACATATTCTGAAACCTCAATTTTCAGACTGTGTTTATACAAAATATTAATTGATTTTGTTTTAATTTATTACTTTACCGTCAATTGGAAATGGAAAATCAAAATGAGCATATTCGTCATGTTTTGTTGCATTATTTNCGCAAAGGGAAAACCGCTGTGCAAGCTCATAAGAAGATATGTTTTGTATATGGTAGTGACTCCTTAAAACTTCGACAGTGTCAACATTGGTTTCCTAAATTTCGTTCTGAAAAATTTCATCTGATAGATGCACCACGCTCCGGTCGACCAGTTGAAGTTGATGGCGACAAAATAACAGCACTGATCAAATCTAATCCACATATGACGACAAGA
>MQRK01226877.1:52334-73701 GCA_001938485.1 Girardia tigrina
AAAAATATAATAAAATTATTTTTTATTTATTTTAGGATTTTTTTATAAATAAAAAAAATAAAATAAAAATTAGAGAAAATTAATAAACACTTTGCGTAATTTATTTTTTGTTTATTTTAAAAATTAAAAAAAAATAAGGTAAAAAATTTTTTATAGAAAATATTGTTTATTAATTTTCTCTAATTTTTATTTTATTTCTTAAATATTTATTAAAAAATCCTAAAATAAATAAAAAATAATTTTAATAAAATCTGTAAAAATCAAAAAGCGATCGGAGGAGAGAGTAGAGGCGCCCTCGATCACCGCTGGCCACTCACCTGCGCGCAGATCCACTTCTTGTCCCAGTCCCACAGCTTGATCGTCATGTCGTCTCCGCTCGTCAGAATGAACGGTTGAGTCGGGTGGACGACGATGCAGCGAATGTAGTCCGAGTGCGCCTCGAACGCGTGCACCCGCTCCAGCGTGTTGTAGTTGAACACGCGGATCTAAATCGGATAAATTCATTCGTCAATTATCGATTATTCATTTAAAAATAATAAAAATAGTTCTTTCACTCATTCTTCAAAAAAATTATTCATTCATGCAAATTAATAATTATTTAATTTATGGAAAATTTTTAAAAATAGAATTTTTTATTGTTTAATTAAATCAAATAGAATCTAATAAAAAATTTATTTAAAAAAATAGAATTTAAAAGATTTTTTAAAAAATTAGAATTAAAAATATTTTTTTAATATTTAATTTATTTTTTCAATTACTTATTTTATTCAATTAATTATTTATTTATTTAAATATTTAATGTATTTAATTATTTCATTGATTTTAATATTTTATTTATTTAAATTTAAATTAATCAACAAAAAAACAGAATTTTTTATTGTTCACTTAAATAAAATAAAATCTAATAAAAAATTTATTTAAAAAAATAGAATTTAAAAGATTTTTAAAAAATTAGAATCAACAATATTTTTTAATATTTAATTTATTTCAATATTTTATTTATTTAACTATTTTATTTATTTTATTTTTTCAATTACTTATTTTATTCAATTAATTATTTTTTTATTTAAATATTTAATTATTTTATTGATTTCAATATTTTATTTATTTAATTATTTTATTGATTTCAATATTTTATTTATTTAATTATTTTATTGATTTTAATATTTATTTATTTAATTATTTTATTGATTTTAATGTATACATTTAATTATTTTATTTTTTCAATTACTTATTTTATTCAATTAATTATTTATTTATTTAAATATTTAATGTATTTAATTATTATATTTATTCATAAAAATTCCAACTAATTTATTACTTCATTTATTCAAAATTTAAATATTTGTTTTTAATAAAAAAAATAATTCATTAATTCACTAAAAAATTAATTAATACAAATATTTACATTTTAATTAATACTTTTTTTCAAAAATTAAATAATCAATTAATAATGTTTTAATTGAAATTTAATTATTTATATAAAAAAACTAAAATAAATTTAAAAATTGTTTAAAAAAACTAATAAATTTATTCATTTAATAAAGAATTACTCAATTTCAATTAATTATTTATTATTATATAATTATTATTTTAATTAAATGTTATTATTATTCAAAAGTTAATTTTTAATTTAAGTTTTAATCAACTATTTAATTAATTTTAACTATTAAATTAAATTAACTATTAATTAAATAATTAAAGAAAAAAATTATTCACTCATTTTTATTTAACTAAATCAAAAAAAATTATAAATTAAATTATTATAACTTTAATTTATTTAATTAATTAAATTATTTATTCGAAAATTATTTATTTATTATTTTTTCATTGATCTTAATTGAATTAATTCATTCATTATTCATCGAAATAATTTTTCATTCTTTGAAATTTAAATATTTAATTTAATACTTTTTTATTCATTTTATATGGTAAATAATTTACATATTCATTCAAAAATTAATTTATTATTTAAATTTTAATTAATTAATAAAGAATTAATTATTTCACAATTTAAATAATTATTTTATTTATTTTAATATTTTATTTATTTAATTATTTTATTTATTCAATTATTTTATTTTTCAATTATTTATTTATTTAATTATTTAAATCTTAAAATATTTTATTTAATAAATTTCATATTTATTAAATTAATTAATTCATTATTTAAATTTTAATAAAGTAATAAATGTATTTATTTCTTAAAGAATTAATTAACTTATTCAAATTAATTATCTATTTCCTCATTTCATCGTCCTCATCAATCAATAATCATTTGATTCTCATTGATCCTCGCACCTGCATATCGTCCGATCCGGACACCATCCAGTTCTTCCTCGAAACAAACTTGGCGGCGCGCACGGGAACCTCGCACACTTCAAACGTCTTGATGAGCAGCTGGCTCTCGAGATTCCACACATGCACGTTGCCGTTGTAGAGCGAAGCGAGCATCCACGGCTCGCCCGAGTGCAGGTCCACGCACTTCACGCGGTCCGAGCGGGCGTTTAATGTCCGTTTGATGTCGAGTTTCAATGGCATTGTTGGAAAATTTGATTAACTAGATGATTTTCTCTGTAACCTATGACGTGGAAATTGAATTTTGTTTACACTGTCGCTAATTTTTTGAATTATTAAAACAAAAATGTCGTTAAATGATAATATAGATTTTGTTTTTTTATTTTTGTTTTTTTTGAAAATATTTAAAAAATAGAACAATTCATACGTTTTTTTAAACCAGTAATTAAAAAACATTTTATAACTCAGTCTTATAAGGGCAGAACTTGGCCAACAGAATTTTTTGTTATCTAATGTAGAATTGGAAATTAATATTACATATTTTTAATAAATTTTTTATTTAATCAGTAGGGCGAGCAAAAGTCAATAAAATCAAAATGGTATCACGAGGTAGAAATAGTTTGAGAAGCCCAAAAGTACTCATTAAAATGTACAAGGATGCCCCTCCCTAAAGTTAATAGATCAAAAAAGAAAAGTAAGTCAAAATTAGAAAAATTAGGTCTAAATAAGAAAAAATTTCGTCAAAAATGTCAAAAAAGTCTAATTAAGTGAAAAATGTCAATTAAAATAGGCTTTAACTTTTAAAAGTGTTAAAAATTTAGAAAACATTTTTTGTAATATACAATAAGTTTTTTTTAATTTTAAAATTGCTCTAGTTTATTTTATGTTATTTTTTCTTTATTCATTCTCATATTCAATATCCGTTCAAATATTCAATTATTTTTTTCTGTTTTAAATTGTTCTAGGTATTGTTAATTGTATTTCTTCTTTATTCATTATTGCGAGGGAAATTTTGAAATGTTGGAAGTTTGTTATTGTTTAGATTTCTGACTCCTACTCAGATGGGATTGATATGTTTTTTGATTGATTATTTGAATCTACTGATATTAATTTTAAGTACTAATTAATTAAAGTTTTATAATTATTAATTTTAATAATATTTTTGATAAACGAATTTAACTTATTAAATTTTATATATTTTAAAAATTAATGTTTAATTAAAAAATTACATAATGCCTTTTTATCCAATAAAATTATGATAAATTAAAAGTTAATATTAAAAGATTTCACATTCCTTGTTTTTTTAGATTTGAATACATAAACAACAAATATATCAATCAAAGAAAGATGCTTACCGAGAATTGTTGTGAAGAAGCTGTTTGTGTTGTCAATAAATGTTAACATTCAAATTGTGATGTTGTTAATATGGCGAATACGGCTCATGTGACAACGAACATTATGGGATGGGAAAAATTTAATGGATCAGAATCGGATTTCGAAGATTTCATTGATAATTTCGAACGCTATTCCGACGTTATGGGTATAGCAGAAGAGAGGAAAATAGTGATGGTGACTGTGTTTATGACACCATCGGCAATAAAAAATATTTAGAGATGGACGGTAAAAATTACAAAGAAAAATTGATTGCTGCATTTACTAAAGAAAAATTGTTTTGAAGACAATGTATTCACAACTGTTTCATGTAACCTGCGGATCTAATGTACTGCACAATTGTGAAATGCAAGTGAAGACAAAATGGGCAAACTGTATACAACTTGATTTCCTCTGTCAAATCCCTCACAGTAAAGAACCGTAAACGGCGTGACCTATTTAAAATTATATGGCAATCATCTCAGTCGGTTGTCACGAGATGAACCTCATGATTTTATGCAGCTTTATACTACGTGGAGTATTTACAAACAGTTCTACAGATTGTTAATTCAACTGAAAGCGAAGAGCTCTTTCTTGCTCACGCTAAAGAGGTGGTCGTAAGTTTTACTCTTTCTAAATACTTTTTCAACATTTTACAATATAAATTACTTGTACTGGGACAAACGTTTTGACAGTAGTGAAATTATGGACAAAATGAAGATGTCGAGAAACGATGTAACACCTGACTTTCATGCTTTTTGCAAGTTAATCGTAACTTTGATGTTGGAAATGTGCGATATTATGCTATGCAGAATTTTAATTCCACTGCGTGAACACTTTGTACTCGATATGCTATTAATACAATTTTTGATATACTTGTTCTCTTAACTATTTTTATTAATATCAAAAAAGTCAAAATCCAGGAAAAATAAAGTCAAAGTTTTAATTTTTTTAGGTCAAAAATCAATCACCCTTCTAATCAGTATTTAAATTTTTAGTAGAAGGGAAAATTTCAGACAAATACTTTTTACTACTCCATTTTACAATTAAATCGTTACTAATAACAATACTGTATTCTCCCTATTACAAGCCATGGCCCGTATTAAATTTTTGACAAAAAAAAGTGATGGTGGCTTGTTATAAGTTAATGGCTCATTATTGCCTCATTTACCGTACTCACAAGACCTTTCTGATACAGACTATCACCTTTTCAAACATTTCAGTCAGTTCCTTTGAGAGAAATGCTTCAGAAACCAAGGAGATGCTGAAAGAGCCTTGGAGGACTTCATCACCTCCAGAACTCCAGAATTTTATGAAAATAGAAAAAAAAACTTGTTGCCCGATGGCAACAGTGTGTTCAATATAATGGTTTTTATTTTGAATAACAAAGTTGTGAGATATTATAGAATTAAATTTAAATTAATTATATCAAATATAACGCAATTAACAAATTTAGAATATTTCTAAATTTGTATTATATAACTATTACGGGGTCGAGAGCAGAGTTAACCTTTGACTCTCCATTTATTATGTATATAACTGATGTATGTGTGTTTGTGATTTAGTTTATTTAAATATATTTTAGTGCAGATCTTTGTCTTCTAACAAAAGTTGATTCTAAAGAAATTTTTGTTCATATAAAGTTGACGGTTAAAAAACGACATTTCTTTTGCATCAATTTAATAATAAATACGATCTAGGAGGTGACTAAAAATGTCAAATTAGATAGAAATGTGAACGACGTAAACAACGTCTATACTAGATCAAATCTCACTAATTGTAAAATTTCGTTTCGGTCGAATTCTTGAATCCAGAAAAAGGATTATTCAGAGTGACCGTACCAAGTGGGGTCTCTAGTGAAGTTAATAAGGCACAAAAACTGAGAGTTAACGACAAGTATCGCTGCCATAGTAAAGGTATTTTGAAAGCCATCGAGAATGCGATCAAGATAATGATCCTAAACACTGATGATAGCATGAGAGCGCGATTTCGCGCCCGTCACGGTGAGATTGAATTTTGTTTCCCCAACCCACGACCTGGAAGCAGTATATCCGGGGCACTGGAACTCCACGACCGCACTGCGCTTGCTCTCACACTAAATTATTAATGTTCATACACTTTCATTATCACTAGAATCAAGGTTCATAATTTAACACCAAAATTTTATTATTGAGAATTATTCACATAATTACGATCTGGTCAGATCGTCGATTTTTGACAATAGCATCTTTACTTGGGAAACGTTATCGTCGATAGTCTGTCCTTTGTAATATTTCAAATTAATCAGTTGGCTGTACGCAGATCATCTGGTTAACCCGAATGAATTGTCCAGGATTTGCAGTACTTCTTCAAAGTGGCTTGGTATCTTTTCATCCAATTCCATATATATATATATATATATTCACGGAACATCCGTGAACAAAAAAGTAAAATATGGGCCGGATCCAAAATCCACTGGATTTCATAATCATTTTGAACTTTTTCTTCCTAATTTCAAAACTGCCGTTTCCATTAAATTTCGCCAAATTAATAAATATTATTTTTAAATCGCTTATAATTGCCCGGATAGCTTGTAACAACAAAGAACAAATCTGCAAAATTTATTTTTCAACACAAATAATTTTTTAATAGATATTATTTAAACAAAAATACATCCGTATTTTTCATGATAAATATTTCATTTAATAAATATTTTCATTAAATGTTTCTCAAAATTTTGTAAAATATTTAACGTGTAACAATTTATTTGGCTAATTCTTTATTTTTTTTCCTTTTTTCGGCTAATATTCTGTCTATCCATTAATTTTACTCACTAATGTTAAAAAAAATCTGTTTTTTAAATAGGCACAAATAAAATAACAAAATTTTTAATTAATGTAAATCAATATGAAATTTGAATGTGAAAGAAATAAACAACTGTTAATCGATTTGTATTCTCTTTCGCCGCTTTGTTTTTGCTACAAGCCATGTGACTAAACTCTAATGCAACATCCGCTAAACTTTTATGCTTCGCAGCGGATATAATCGGTTGATTCGTATATAGAGCCACTTAACTCGGGGCATCGACACACAAAAAATTCACTTGAACTCTTCGAGTGAAAAATCGAAGCACAAACTAATGAACCGACTGAACCAATCGTCATCCGAGACAGAACTGACGGCCACAGGATGACGACACAGAAGATGGAGCTCTGACGAGCTGTTCAGAAAACCGATATTCGAATGCATCCACAAGAAGGTCGGACGACTCCTCCGACCAGCAACTTTCTGTACGATTAAGAGGTCCTGGTTACTGCAGCTCTGTCCGGTAGCCACCACCTCAGATATATTGATACGTGTTGTGTTCCGCGTTACCCCACAATTATCCCAAAATCTCAAATCCTATCTATAGAAATATCAATCTCATTTTATTTTATTCTTAATCTGAATTTAATCTGCAAATTAAAAAAAAATAATTATAAAACTTACAAAAAAATAATGTATAAAAAATAACTATAGTGAAATTATGAGTTGATATTTTCAAATGAAACCATTTGCATCTTGTGTAAATTTTAAATTCAATAATAGTCAAGTAATGTTTTCGAGAAGAAGTGAAGAATTTTTAAAAAATATTTATTAAAGGACCAGGATTAACTCAATCTATAATCTCTCTACATGAAGAAAACACTTTTGGGTGGTTTTTTTCACGCCTTGAAAACTAGGATATTTGAATCAATATTTTGCATCAAACTACTCACTCGAAACTTTGCGAGACTGACCTAAAAGTCCGGTATTCAACCGTGATCATACTGTCAAACAGTGCTGAAACAAACTTAAATGGCCCCCTCAGAAGGCGAGTCATTTTTCACCCAGATCGGCTTGATTTAACAACCAGTCCGAGTTTTTAATCCAAGATTTCAACTTGGAACCGAAAAAATTGTAAAAATGGCGATTGATTTGTACTTGAGGACCGAAAATCGGCCAAATATAACCAATTTCATAACAATAATATTTGATTTTAAAAAACCTAATTGGTTAATAATACATAACTATTTTTAAAATAAATATTAATTTAAAAATTATATTACGTTTTATCAATGAAAATAGCTTTAAAAATTTACCTTATAAAATTCTGAATTATAAAATTTAATTAAAAAAATTTAATTAATTATTATTAAACCATTTAACTTATTAAAATATTTCCAAGTAAGTTATAAAAAAACATTAATCTGCCATCTGGGTGGAAGAGTCACAGTCTAAATCTACATATAAACACAGCACAAAAAACCTCATAACATCCCAAATATTCCTCAGTGTCATTTCAATGTTTTTGCCACGACCAAAATACTATAATAGCAATTAAGAACACCTAAATAAAAACATACTTTGACCAATCTTAGGCGGTACTGAATAACTATTAGATGTCTTGAGAATAGGAATTTGTAGTCATAGAAAGAAAAGGCTAAACACAATAATGAGCATATTTATAAAACTATTTATACACAAAATGAAATAGAATATAAATAATATTTTCACATCAAAATGGTTCTGGAGGTAATGAAAATTGAGGAATAAAAGGACGGTGATACGTTTTTGAAAGAGACTTTGGATTCGCATTTTCCAACTCAATCAAATCGTATGTATTCGGAAATGGATTGACCAAACAGTGTTTCAAATGCAAGTGCAAGAAGGGTACAAAACCACCACCCAGAGCAACTTGGTATTGATGCAATGGTTGCATTGAAGGATGTTGGGTACAGTCAACAATTGCATTTTTTTGGTATAGAGTACTCTGAATAAATAAAATATCATTGTTTTATTTATTGTTTTAAATTAAACTTTTTTAAATTTTTATTTATGGTTCCATTTATCCTAAAATAGCAACAAAAGGGGTACAGCTGCGAAAGCGGAGCTCTTTTGTTTGTAACATCAAGTCTTATATTCTTTATTCTTATCAATTCTTATATTCAAGTGTTTGGGAATCGTTACCATATTTATCATTTAAAATGATTCCCATAAAACAAGATGTAAATAGAAGTTAGAACAGAAATAATTATAGTTAAACCAATTAAAGTTTAATGCACAGAAGTAAAAGAGTACCTCTACGACTTTTAACATTTGTATTGGTAGAGTTTTTTATGAAGACTAAAACGTTTTTATTCATATTGAATGTACATTCTTTTCAAACTTTATTAAAAGTTTTTTTATGATTTACTATATTTTCACGCATACATGGGTTGTACTATGCAAACGAATAGACGGTATAAAAGTATGAGTCCCAGACTGCATTCATTCGACCCATTCGGCGCGAACATAAGTTTTAAACGGATGAATGACTGCAATATCAAGTGGCTGAAGTTTTGAAGTTAAACAACCAGTGATAACAGATACATGGGCCCAAAGACTGTTCAGTTTCTTTTAGACGTTTTCGCACTTGTGTGCTGCCATGCTGTTAAATATTACCAATGATTTGTTTGAGAAGAATCTACAGGTCTGGTTCAAAAACATTTATTAATCCATATAGATTGATCATTGGTTGTGTTGTAAGGATAGAACCTCATCCATTTCAAAAGATGAGTTTTCTGTTCTATAAAACATTTATTAATCCATATAGCGGGTGTAAACTTTTCGCGGGGTATCGTTATTCGTTTAAATATAACAATTGGTTTGAGTTTTATTGCGTTTGTGGTACATGCCACCATAGTACTGCAAGTACGCCCATGACCCGCAGTCGATATATCCACCGTTTTAACTCCTTTTCAGCGACTTATCTAGTAGCAGGAATGTCAAAGGCCATCGGAACTTCATCCATATTAATTATTTCAGAAGTCATAATTCCGCGTTCTCTAATGCTCTCAATGGTGAAATCTCTAAAATTAGCGATTAGTTGCTCCCAATCATTCGGTAAACGTTGTTCAACTGATGTGCGCATACGCACGGATAAATTGTTCCGTTTCATAAATTTGTATGCCAAATTTAAGCCACATTTAAAATGGGATATTTGTCGTTCAAGGGCAATAAGCCTAGCTTTCATTTGGATGGCCAATGTAGAAATGCCTTGTTTATTCTTCCTGTTATCTAAAACCCACTACTTTGAGTGTTCCTCTAAATGCTGCCATTTCACTTATGGACTTCATCTGCTGCGTTTCTTAGAATTCATTATCGCTAATACAGCCTTGTCTTTTCTCCATTCTCTTATTGACGTTTCATCAACTTCATATTCTCGGCCGGTTGATTTATAGTTGGTTGCTTCAGCACGTTCTACTACGTTAAGTTTGAATTGGATTGTGTATGACTTTCGCTTGGGCATAGTTCCCTAAAGACAAAATTAGTCCCATGACAATTTTAGAGTCTTACTTTTCAAATGTATTAATATCACAAATCAGTATTATTAAAAAAATATCTTTGTTTTTCATTTTTTTAAAAAAAATCAATTTTCAACTTTTTTAAAAATCTATTTTTTTCAAATATCAAAAAAAGTTAATAATTATTTTGCGATTAATATGACCATGCGGAGTATATAAATACTTTCTTACATAAACCGTGAAAACCTGTGGGTTATATCCGTGTTCGAATTATTTGCGTGGGCGGGTTATTTGCGTGAAAATACGGTAGTTATTACCAGTGCGATTGTAGGTCAATCAAGTTAAAATTGACAATTAATCATTAGTCTTAATTAAAATTACTTTTTAAATAATAAAATGAGATTGAAGTTCATGAGTTATTTATAATAACTTACTTTTGTGAATTAAATTTTAATTTGTTAATAAGTATAGTAAATATTCGTATCACTAATCAAGCTAAACATTTTCTGGTGACGTTACTCTTAACCACATTCAAAAATATCGAACTACGATGATATTTAGTCTCATTACATCACATGAGTTCCAATTCCAGCGATTTCATGTAATTATATAACCTGAATATTCAAATGTTATGTCAGATTGGATTGCATGAACTAACTCCAGGGAATTTTATACAATATTACCCTATTATCAAAGGGGACAATTATTCCATTTTTAGTGTTTTTTTTATTTCCACAAATCTTACTAAAATATCATGTTCTTTATTCATATCAATAAAAAATTTCCAAAACCAATTTAACATTACATTGTCACACTAGAACAGACAAGCGGTCATTCTGACCGCACCGTACTTTTAAACCGCATCTATTTTAAGACAATATTTTCTATCAGCTTGACTTTTTATAAGTTTAACCCATGTTGATCTAACAAAGTTATGAAAAATCACAATACATATATTCGATTAAGAATTTTATCTTAAAATGGGTGAAGTTTGAAATTATTAGGTTATGTAAAAAGTCTAATACACCTTAGAAAAAAATGCTTATTTTGTGTGCAAAATATTATTTAAACAAAAAAACTATTCATCATCGTCCACAACCATTTTTCAACTGTATGCTAGCTTACGGATCGGTCAGAAGTACGATTGTGGCTTCTTTGATTCAAAGAACAGGGGGTATGCTTCATCGACTTCGTCAATTGACTGGAATTCACACCCTTTCAAAAAATGCTGCATTGAACAGAAGAGACCATAATCAGACGGGGCGCAGTCTGGACTATAGGGTAGATACCACAGAACTTCGACTCCATTCATTTCTTGGAATTTGTTCTAGGTCTTCTTGTTTGCGTGTGGCTTAGCATTATCTTACTGTAACAAGACGCACTTTCAATTAACCCAGTGGTTTGCAACCTATTTGGACCGGCGCCCCCCTTTAAAAAAAAACTAGTGCGCCCCTTGTTTTAGCATTCGTACCCGAAAAATTCACGTCGAGGATTGTGGATTAAGTATACTGATTACGTATTCCTTTTTTTTAACACTTATTCGACTTTTTCGGTTTGTATTCGAAAATGATATTTTGGAAACAGCTGCATGGCACCTTGCAACAGTCTCGCGCCCGCTATGGGGGGCGCGCCTCACAGGTTAGAAACCACTGAATTAACCCATCAATTGTGCTTTAATTGAACTCAAAGCTTGTCCCGGTTGTGGTTGACAAAGTAAACCCATTTTTCATTTGATGTGGCAATCCTTTTCCAAAACAATCGTCAGAAGAATTATTGAGTTACTTGCGGCAAATTTCTTATATGTTACTAGCTTGTGATGAAATTAACTCATGTGGATGTAGTCTTGACTTCTAGTGCACAAAATTAAATATGTGCAAATGACTTTATATTGTTTTGTGTGACTTAACACACATTTATTTTGCCAGTTCACGACTGCTACTCAAAGGTTCGGCGTCAGTTGTTTCTGGTCGGCTAGAACGCGACTGATCTTTTAGGCTCATGTCACCATATATAAATCGATTGTACAACCTTGCAATTGTAGCATGATTGACATTTTCCAGACTTTCAGTATCACATATCTCTTTTGCAGCATTTTTAGTTCATAAATTGTGCTTCCAGCAGTTCCGGATTAAAACTCGAAGCTCCATCTTTTCAATTTCCAACTTGTATTTTGTTTTGTAACTTGTTTTTTGTAATAATAAATGTACAAAATATGAAATCTAAAAACAAATGATTAAAAATATTAATTATTAATAATTAGCATATAATGCAAGTGTATTAGTGTATTTGCAACAAAATTAATTTTCTTCTACGGTTTATTATAACTTGGTCAATCTAATACCTTGCAAGTAAAAATGACCACTTGGCTGTTCTAGTGTTCGCTGTTTTGTATATGAGCTTTATCAAACATAAAATAATAATTAATATTATAAATAATAACGAATTAAATTACCAAATTCATAATATCTTTCCTCGATTTTATCTGTAAATTATCTGCATTAGATTCCCCAATTCTTACTAAACACTGTTTATTGGGACTCAGTTTTGGTAGAGTTACAATTGTTTTTTTAGGACCCTTAGAATCCTCAATTATGTCAGATGTCGTAACTTGTTCCTTCCGTTGCCTCTGTAATTTTCTGAATCGAAAGAAATTAAGACAATTGACGTAAGTGAGAATCGACTTAGGATTTTTTTCAACAGGATATAACAAAATCAAATCGGATGGCGAAAGTATTTGACAATGAAAAATACTCTTCACATTCTCCAGACAAACCGTGACATTTTTCGATAGTTTTTCATGGGAACTTCCAATTAAATGAATTTCTTTAGAAATAATTTCTCGGCATTCTGTAGAAAAAGCGACCATTGACTGATACCATCTCTCAATCCAATCTACTACCAGCTTCTTTAAATCCTCCATCCTTTCGGCTTCCGTTCTAACGGAAAAGAATTTAAAGGTTAACAGTTCTTGTTCGACAATATCAGTGTGGTCTTCTAATCCAATATGAGTTAGGATTGATTTCAGGTATGTTTTTAATTCATTATCGGCTTCGAAGAGTCGAGTAAGGCAAATGATTACTAACGTTTTATCAGGAAGTCCTTCCAAGGAAGCTAGAAGATGTAAACACGATTTAAATAATGACAACTTGCTTTCAGTATCAAGATTATATAGTTCATTTATCTTATTTTCTACCATTGTACTAAGTTTTTGCACTAATCTAGCATCAATAGATTCATTAGAATATAAATAATTTATTGCGTTCACAAGATGAAGCGTTTCTTCAATGTCAGTCATATTCTTCATTATATTCAAAAGGTGTTGAAGAAAAGTGCTGGGATTTAAAGGACTCGGTAATTGTTTGAGACAGTCTTTCTCATAGTGTGGAGGGGGACAAATCTTAGCAAACCAATGTTCTTTTTGAAAATAAGTTAAAAAGCTTGGCAGCACTGATTCTTTTTCAATTTTTGATACTTCTTGTTCTGGAACTTGTGTAAGGAATAACGATGAGGTAGAGTGAGACATATCCTCACCAACTGATATCGGTGCAGTTGGGGGTTCCTCTGAAACCGAAATATTGTCACTAGTAGATGAGAACCTGACTCGTCGTATTTCTGGCATTGTGGCTGGAATTCTTGAAATTGCAGGCAATTTGAGACTGGCTTTGGTTAATTTTGTTGTCATTGGTCGCTGTGAAGGGGATACTGATGCTATTTTCACAGATTCTTCTGGCGTTACTTCAGGGTTTGGTGTGAAATCATCTTGGAGTCGACCAAAAGAAGATTGCTTTTCTTCAATTAAAGATTCGAACCTACTCAATATATTACTGGCCACAATATCTGAATCTTCATTGACGATTTCTGGTGATGGTTCACGTTTATCAAGTTCTTCATCCGATTCCCAATCAAAAAATTGAGACTCTTCCTCTTCTAAATTATCGACCAATGACGGTTTGAGTAATTCTTGCTGTTTTAGATCGAGGGAAGACAACAACATTGGCTTCCATACATCTGCTTTCTCCTCAAGAACTTTTGGCGGCCAAAGAGTTTGCAAAAGTATTGAGTTCGGAATGTATCCTCCTTTTCTAATATTACTTGGAGCGAAAGTATTATTAATGGTTTCTCGAGGAGGAAAAAATCCTTCTTTATCTGATTTTATGTACTTGTCCATATGGACTGTTTTCGTATCAGTTCGAGTAACGTCATCTTTTTCAAACGGTAGAGAAATTTTATTGTATTTAAAGATTTGGGAAAAATAAAAAGCAAATATATCTGCTTTAGATGCCACAGCTTGAAGCTTTCCAGATTTGGTAATCGGTTTTTCGTGTTCACCACTTTTGATTCTTATAATATCGTCCTCAACAGCTCTCATTTTATCTAGATTTTTCTGTTTGATTCCATTTACTCTTGCGATTTCTTCGACTTCTTCTTCGGTCAAAATGTCAACATAGCTCTCGTACCGAAACACTGGTTTTATTCCCGACATTTTGTCCCTTTCATCGGAATCAAATTTCTTTTCACATAAATCCTTATCGAATTCGATAAAAGTAACTTCGTCTTGTGATAGACCACCAAAATGCATCAATACTTGCTTCTTGATGTATATTTTTGGCAAATATTGTGTATGATCTATATAGCTAACCTGAACACCAACAGCCGTAAATATATCTGCTTTTGAAGATGAAAAAACAGCATAATGAATTGGAAAATGCATTTCAATTTGTCGTAAAAGAACATTTTTTCGAGTCCATATCTTAATAATATTTTCAGTCCCAGAAGAACAAGAGAGGAATAGTTTCATCCGATTGCATGCACTGACAGAATTCACCGTTTCAACATGGTCATCTTTTGGTGCATGATCATATCTACCGCGAGTTTTAATATTGTATACGACAATGGGAAATTGAGCTCCTTCTAGATCTTGAAAAACTGTAAATAAGTAGTTGTTAATCGATGTCAATTGAAACGGTAAGAGTCCACAAAAGAACGACAAAACCTTTGAAAGGGGTTCTATAGCAAATGGATAAACGTGCCAGATTTTAATAGTATTGTCGTGACCAGAAGTAAAGAGTCTACTGTTGAAGGCGTCTGTTATCAGACAATTTATACTTGACTCAGAATGGGCTTCAATTTGAAATGTTATATTTTCCAATTGATCTAAGTCATGAACTCTAAGCCACCCTGACTTTGAACCAGATAAAACGAGGCATTTATTTGGAGATTTTGGGTCAGACTCTCCAACGGGTTTATAAGCAGTTAATAAAACTAGATGATCATCACAAGAATACTGGCAACTCGACTCCAATAACATGGGATGAGTTTTTGTACTATATTGAAGAATTCGATTTTCCTATAATAATAAAAATAATCATGAACTGTAAATGAAAATCATTCTTATATTTATAAAAAAACTTAAAATCGTAAATTTTTATTTGAAAACATGTTTCGCTACTTTTTATACGTTCTGTATTTCAGTAAACTGGTTTTGTTAGATAAACATTACATCATAACATCTGACGTCTAAATATTTAATTATGATTGGACGAATTTAAACAAGGTTTATAAAACTAAATTAACAATGCTTCAGTAATCTTTTCCATGGCAATACTTTGGAACATTTCATCAATCTTTATTTATTATTTTATATTTTTTACAATATTTTGCATTAAGGAATATCACTTTCTTTTCAATAAAAAGAAGCTTCAAATCTTCATTATCTTAGTGGAATCATACTTTTTCAAGTACATTGATACATGTGAGAAATATTTTAAATTGTATGAATGTGTGAATGTAGTGATGCTGTATGTTGATTTGAGTATGCTGAACTTAGAATGGTGATTCTCCCTACCAGATGAAAATTGGTATTTTTTATAAATTTAAAGTGACTCACTATTCGAACATAATTAAAATAATAATTTAATAAATTTATTTTTTAATTAACAATTAAAATTAAGTTTAATATATTTTAAAACAAAAAGAAAAGCATCTAATTAGATTTAAATTAAATTCATTTTTAACAATTTTATAAAATCTTTATTATTTTCAGATTTTTATAAAGAAATGGATAAAAATATTATTTTTAAATAATATTTTTAGAAATTAAATATTTTAAAAATATTAAGAAAAATTGTTTAAATAAATCATGATTGAAAATAGAAATTAAAAAACCAATTAGAGCGATGTCAAACGGTGAAAAATCTTGCTAGAGTTGTGATGACTCTAATTGTGATAATAATAAACATTCTAGTGAAAATTGTCTCAATGTAATTACCAATACGAAAATTTTAATGCTTTTTATAAAATAAATCATCTACTGAAATTAAAACCTGCATTGATTTATTTAATCAAACAAAAAAACTAAAATTTTCATTTTTTTCACTTTTAGTTGGGTACTTATTGAACGCACCACGTACAGTTTTTGACGAGTAACGATCGTTTCTGACTGATAACATAATTTCTATATAATTTTATGAATAACCGATATTAAAAAACCATTTTTTTTATTTGTATGAATTAAATTAATTAATTTAATTTTAAGATCGTTTGTGAATATTATATCACACATTAAAGTACAACATACACGAATACTGTTTGATTTAAAGGGGATGATACGGTCGATCATCACCTAGTGCTGTTTGTCTTGATCCTATCAGAATGGATACGTGCATTCACTTGTGACATTTAGTTGATGAGATACAGGGTGGCCCAATGGGTACGCAGCCTCTAATTTTTGCATATTTTAAATCTACTCGTCAAGACGAGTATTTTGATATATAACATGTGAGGTGTAAAAATTCCAGAACTTGACCTTTTTGCGCAATAAAGGTCAAATTTTGAAATTCAGAATTTTTTTATAAAAATGGATTCATTTTGTGGATTTTTAAAAAGCTTTTTTTTTAAATCCACAAAATGAATCCATTTTTATAACAAAATTCTGAGATTCAAAATTTGACCTTTATTGCGCAAAAAGGTCAAGTTCTGGAATTTTTACACCTCACATGTTATATATCAAAATACTCGTCTTGACGAGTAGATATGGAATATGCAAAAATTAGAGGCTGCGTACCCATTGGGCCACCATGTACTTGCATTTGGTTTTGCTATGTCGGCATAACTGTTTCCCGTTACCAATCGACGACAGGTTCTGTGATGATCATTTTTAAACATGGAAAATTTCATTCTCAATGAATATTATGAGTCGGAAGAGTACGTAGACGATCTTCCTGGTGGCGATATCGATCAATGGATCAAATCCGGAAATTCTGACAAGATTACAAATAATGACAAAAATTGTTTTCTTTAATGTATTTGAAACCGACCTATGAACACAATTTTCGGGTCTTTATGTACAGTATTAAAAAAGCGGATGAAAACGATATCTCGTTAATCTGCAAATTTCACAACAGATGTAGTTCAAGTACACGAGAATATGTCGAAATATTTCATTTTGACAGAAGAATCAATGCTCGATGCCTTTAAAAGAATCTATTTCATTGTTTAATTTTCGTTGAAAATAAGGCAAATCCAATTGGTCATTTACTTTATATCATTGATGTTTCATCTTTATATGGAGATGGGTATTTTGTTGATGATTTTATATCACTCAGAAACTAAAAGGAAAACGTCTGGGAAAAAGTTTATGTATCATTTATATGAAATTGCTGATGAAAATAATGTCGGTTTGTAAAATTGTCGTTTCAAATTACGATTCCTGATCTTGAAAAGACTTATCAATGTTTGGGATTTCGATAATATTACTGTTTTGAAGAAGATTGCCATTTACGAATTCTGGTGATTCTAAGATACAAAACCTTTTAAGTGTGATAAAAGATCGACATCGGAAACAAAAGACACCGACAGAAATAAATAAAACAAAAAGAAAAATCCCTCTCGACAAAATCAATCGAAGGCGATCAATAATGACAAAATTATTAGCAAAGAACCAATCAATAATAATGGAGGAATTAACAATGATTTATTTGACCTCTATTCGGGTTTTATATGCTTTTTTTATTCGGCGTTTCTGATCGGCCAATTTTTTATTTTGTTTCTTGATATTATACGATTTGTTTAAATCGAGTTTTTTTATTATTACTGGTGCGAAAAAATTTTAAATTGTATTGACTGAAAAGTCGCCATTTGTAAAAAGTTTAAGAAAAATAAAGTTTTCGCGGAGATCTTTTTCTTTGATTCCAAGTTAAATTGAATAAAACGTTAAAAATATGAATGTCGGCAAAGCGATAATAGAGGGAAAGACGAAGATCGTTTGTGAAACGCAGGATTCTGACGTTTTGTGTTTGATTGAGTCCAAAGACAGAGTAACCGCCGGTGACAGTATGAGGAGCCACTCAATGAGGGGGAAAGCGGCGATTAGTGCGAAAACCTCGAATCATATTTTCGAATTGTTGTTTTTTCTGATATAAAGTCATTTTATTAAGCAACATTCCGATACAAGTTTTATTGTTAAAAGACGTTATATGATTCCAATTGAGTGAGTCAGGAGAAGGATCGCTACGGGATCCTTTCTAAAGAAAAATATCGATGTTCTGGAGTGTTATAAAATTTGTCTGGTTAAACGAGAAACGTTTTTCAAAGATGGTGCCAATCACGATCCGCGATGGTCATATGAGCAGTTAGTTGTGGTTGAACTGAAGATCGGGCCGAAGCAACGGATTATAACAGAAAGAGATATTCGAGTAATGTCGGAAACGATAATCGTGATTTTTGAAATTGCAGAAAAGATTTGGAGCAGTTTAAATTGTCAATTAATCGATATGAAGATTGAATTCGGCGTTGATGAGAAAGGAGAAATTATTTTGGATGATGGCAGTAACATTACGTTGAATTTGAGCCCCCCGCGTCCCGCAGATCATTCCCCAATACCAACACGCCGCGGCCACCACGCTGCGCCCGCTCTCGCACCAACAAATACATTTACATTTACCATTTAATTTATTCTGTAAAAAGTAATACTTAACATTTATAATTTCAGTTATACCTTACATGCATAGACTAAACTAACATTATGCCCTCCATGCACTATTTAATTAGTTATTCTTCTAAAAAATTAACCAAGAAGGAATAATTAGAAATAATGAAAATAATAAATAAATGATTTATTTGAAGTTAAGAGAAATTAAAATTATTTCAAGTTCAAAAGCAAAATAAAATCGTAATTAACTTTGAAATTTCAAATGGTGTTTATTAACCTTTTAAAGGTATCATAGGTGAAATTTCACCTAATGAAAATTGTTTTTTCAACATAAATAAAAAACCTTACATTTGACATCCTTAAACCTTACATTTATTAATCGAGCCCGTAGCGAAAACCTAATCACTTATACGGCCCATAAGTGAATTCACAAAATATATTAAACCTCCCCCCACTGTTACGAATAACTGTATATTACAAATAATACTCAGCATTGGCGCACAGGGTAGTGAATCATAGACTCTGTATCGGATAGAAACCATTTGACAAATACAAAACTTTCTGATCCTCTCACAGGTCTTCAGATGCAAGAGTGCGAGCTTTCAATGCACGGGCACGCTTCGGCTTCCCTCTGAGAAATGATCAGTCATGTTTCTTCGTTCCGTGATTCTGGAGACTTCTGGCAATATAAACGCACTTAGTGCAACGGGGAAATGGGCAATGAAACATTCCCTACACTACACTAGGGATTACTCTTGGACAGTCCTCCTCAGTTACACCGACAGACACTGGCATATCATGTTCCGCGTTCAAGTCCAAAGGTCCAGTATGTCTTTCTGTTACTTCTCTTTGTACTATTTGGATGTTCGTAGTAATATTACCTTGGATTCGATGATTAATTAATAAATGCCGTTGTAGCCATCCATTAGTTTTATAAGTTTTGTGGCAGTTCTCCATGGGACATATGAATGAACCACCACCTCTCCGTGGCCAGATGCACATTTTTAATGTGTCTTGTGAGTTCCTTCTGCTAGGCAAATTCTTTAAAGCAAGAAGGGAATGTGCAAGCTAATATTTTGATGTGCGGCTGAAGCATTTTCGGATATTCTTTCTCGTGCTCGATTGCCTCTTTCAGTCGCTCAGATATGGTTCCTTTGATCAGGTGTTTAAATTCCTCATCATTGTCGAGAAGACCACTTTCGTTTAGACTTTCCCTGTATTCTGCCAATCTAGAGCACAAATCTTGAATATCTAGAGCACATCGCAAGCAATGCGTTCTCTCATCAGTTGCTTTTTACGGCGCGCTGATTCTTTGATTTTCTGAGGCGATCTCAGAGTTTAGAACTCTTCGAACCTCAGTTACAAGCTTCCGTGAATTGTATTCATAGAATATTATGCGTCTTTTTGCTAGAATCACTCTTGCCGCAGTCAGTCCAATCGTCATGTCCTTATTCGGAATCCTGTCAAGTTTGGTCTTTTTGAGAGCTGTCCTTGTGCAGCAATTATAGAAGGCTTGTAACCGTGCAAAGTCTTTCTCAGACGTTTTCGAGCAGTCACTACCATAATAGATCACAGGGAAAATAATAGTCTCAATCAGTTTTCTCTTCAATACTATTGTGACGCGGTTACTCTGAATTGCAGGATGCAATTCTTTAAGCGTCTGCATTTCTTTTCGTATTCGTTGAATAATATCCCGGTTGCAGCTACCACAAGTGGTCAATATACTTCCGAGATAACAGAATTCTTTCACCCATTCTATGACCTCACCACATTTGACTTGCGATATTCCGAAGCCTGATTCGTAAGTAAGGCACATGACTTTTGTCAGTCCAAACTCCAGAAATGTGCTTCTTAGTATACCTAGATTTTTACAGGCGCGATCAATATCAGAGTCGATGATACAGAAGTCATCTGCATATGCAAGTCTGTTCACTTAAAATTCAGTGCCTTGCTCATCGATCAGGGTGACAACTCCCCGAATCCTTTCAGTATAGCCGTTTTGATTGAAGACAAAGTTGAATAAACTAGGTCCCATCATACATCCCTGCCTAACACCTCTTTCCATGGGAAAATTACTGTTTCCTACAGTCGTAATAAAATTCTCATGAAATTCTTTGATCAGATAGAGAATCTTGTCGGTTAAGACGAATCTTTTCAGGCAAGCCCACAGAACTTCACGGGGGACACTGTCAAATGCCTTTTCCAAATAAATGAAGATCACATATACCTTCTGGTTCCTGTATCGACTTTCTTACTGTATATGCCTGAGTATACTAATGGCCTGAAACGTGCCTCTTTTCGGCCTAAAACCAAATTTCCGAATTCGAATTGTGAAATCAATAAATGTATTGAAAGCCATATTAATGTTCCTATTAGGTTGTTCGATATGAAACGGGTCAAACTTCACACCTTACATTTCAATCGCGTATAACTTAACTTTGAACTATCGTATGAAAATAAATAAGGTATTTCTTGACAGATATAT
>MQRK01226881.1:7108-18827 GCA_001938485.1 Girardia tigrina
ATCTTTGTCCAACCACTGTGCAGATCGACGTCGGTTATCATACAGGATCCATTTCTCATCACAGGTAACAATACGATCAAGAAATGGATCGTTTTTATTGCGAAGATGATTGGCAGCACCAATTTCATAGCGTCGGTTCTTTTGATTTTTATTCAAATCATGTGGAACCCATTTATCAAGTTTCTTGATTTTTCCAAGTTGTTTTAAATGATCCACGACTGTTGAATGACTAATGCCCAACCCATCTGCAAGTTCTCTGATTGTTGTACGGGGATCTGTTTCCACCATTGTCCTCAAATTGTTGTTCACAGCAACTGCACGACTACGACCTTCTTCATCATCAAGTTTTTTATCTCCATCAGAAAATTTTCGGAACCATCGTTGCACTGTGAGCTCAGAAGCTCTTCCCTTGCCAAACGCTTTATTGATATTGCAAGCCGTTTCTATTGCTTTACGACACACTTTAAATTCGTACAAGAAAATTGCTCGAATTTTAATTTTTTCCATTATTAATTTAGCACCGTGAATATTCTAAAAAATAACAGCAATATGTTAATAATGGCTATAGGAATTGAAGCTAGGCATAAGATTTCAAATAATATCTAACACTAATGAATTTAAACTTATATACATATCAAAGTAGATAAACAAAGTATAAAGCTCAAAAACCGCCATTATTTTTCGACCAACCTAATATATATATATCATAGTTTACTTACAATTGCAAGTAGTAGGTGATGGAAAAAGGCATTTCAACAAATAAATTTGATTCACAATTTATTCTTAAAAAACCTAAAACTTAAAATCAAACTCAATGTGAATCTAAGTAAGCAAATGATAAATTTTCTTTATTGAAAAATCTAATTCAAAGAGATAAGATCATTTTCAAAGTTATTTGGATATAAAGCACTGACTTTATTGAGTATGTTTAATAAAATGAAGCAAACATATTTTTTAATCTTTATTCCCTTTCAGTTGACTGATTTTCACCTTACAAAAGGCTTCAATTCATCTGAATTTAACAATTGTAATAATATTTGGGTAACAAATTTTTGATAACATAATAAAATTATAAATTATTACTTATTAAATAAAAATTTAAAAGTAATTGAGGGACTTTTTTATTGCAAACGTTCAGGCGAAGTGTAAAACACTTTTAAAAAATTACTAAATTTTTAAGATTTTTCCACGGACGGCTTGCCTCTTATAAACTTTCTAGTAATATAATAACAAAGTACAAATATTTCCTGAAGCGCTTTTTTAAATAACCATATAAATATTTTATCTACTGTGATCATCACCAATTATTTATAAAAAGAAATATTTTATTTGCAAATAATAACAAAGATATAAATTATTTTATATTACTTTTTAAACATTTGTTTGAAAAAAAATTAATAAAAATATTTGATATTGATGTTGTTCCAAATTCTCATTTTGAATATTAATCAATTGGTTATAGCAGTGTTTCTGAAACTTTTTTGCGTATTGGCACAGTAACGAAGCTAAAAAAAATTTCGCGACACACCAGAAAAACACATCTTAAAATGAAAATTTATTAAAGTTGTTTTAAGAATTACATTCAATGTGAAGGATGTGCCTGTTTCTGAGAGCAAATGTGATCGAATCCAAGGCTCCAAAGTCGACAAACAAGCTCGCATTTCAGCGTCGATTGTAAGAAGTCTCTCTCTCTTCTTTGTCTTGATTTCAGTCAGTGCTGAAAAGTCAAATTCACAAAACCATGAAGATGCAAATGAAAGAATTAGTTTGATTGCTTTTAAACTGATTGCACGATATAACTTATTGACTGAGATCCAAAACTCATCCAGGCTTTTCTCAGCATATCTTGACTGAAGAAATGCATCGATTTTTATATCAATGAGCTGCTCTTCTTCTTCAGTTATAAGATTTGTAGTTTCGTAGTTTCCAAATGGATGGCTGACCCATCCATATTCATTACTTGCCAGTGTTGGAAAGAAATGTTGCAGTGCTGACAGCAGGTGTGTCAATGTGTACATAATTTCGGAGGTGATTTCTTTATTGGAAGAACATTCGTTGTAAGTAGGAAAGCAGTCGAAGACTCCTTTTAAGATCTTANGTTGCCACAGCAACAACTTTTCACCAAATGACTTCAGTTTTGAGGATGCAGTAATGATGTTTTCTGATGGCCCTTGAAGACTTAAATTCAGTGAATTTAATTTTTCAAATAAATCAGAAAGAAATGTCACCCGAATCTACCAGATCTCGTCATGAATAGAAAATAAAAATCTTTTTGTTCAGTCTCTAAGAACGAAATTAGTTCAGCCTTGAGTTGGACGACACGCTTTAACACTTTTCCTCTGGAAAGCCAACGAACGTTAGTGTGATATAGGAGGCATTTATACTCTGAATCCATCGCTTCACATAACTGAGAGAAAAGTCGCGATGCAAGCGGTTGAGATTTAGTGAAGTTTACAATTGCAATCACTTGATCCAGAACATAAATCATATCTTTCGATAAAGAATTGAAGGTAAGAGCTTCTCGGTGGATCATGCAGTACACAACCAACACATTTGGGTTTTCTTGAAGCACGAGAGTGACGAATCCCTTTCTACTTCCCTGCATGGACGGGCAGCCATCGGTGCAGACACTGACACAGTTTTTCCATTGTAGTTTAAAAAGTAAAATGTTTTCGTTCACTACATTGAAAATATCTTCGCCTTTGATTGTAGTTTGTAATTCTTTGCAAAAGAAGTACTCACTGATACATTTTCCATCTTTTATGAACCGAAAAAAGCCAGAAGCTGGGCTTTGCAACTAATTTCAGTAGATTCATCAACTTGAAGAGACCACAAAAGAGACATTTCATCGTCAGGCGCTTCAAAGTGTTCGCAGATTTGATTTTTTAAATCTTACGATAAGTCTTCAATTCTGCGCGAGATAGTATCGTTTGAGAAAGGAACTCTGAACTTTTTCGGCAGCATCAAACCCAAGGACAGTTTCAACAACTATTGCTAAAGCTGGTGCAATGACTGATTCAGAATCTGTTTGAGCTTTTTTGCGTTTTGCTAGTAACTGAGCAACCTTATAACTTGCAATCAATCCCTTTTCTGGCAGCTTTAGGTAGTTTGTAAATTTCTTAGCTTGTTTATTTTGTTAATCCCTGATGTTTTCAAAGTATTATTTCGGTTGTTCTTTCACAGCTGGATGTTTCGTTTCCAAGTGTCTCTTCAATTTGGTTGGAACAAGCACCTCATTTGACAGAGCTGAATTGCAGATCAGACAGAATGGCAATGAATCCTCTTCTGGTACCGAAGATAAGAAATCATACTCGATGTAATCTTCTTTGTATTTTCGTTTGGTTCCATGCCTTTTATTTAACGCTTTCACAGTTTTGTACTTGCTAACATGTTTTTCCATGGATAAAAATGAATATCGTATATTCAATAAACTTTATTGATAATTTTAGAATCTGAAATTGAGATTGTAAAATATAAGCATAAATTTATACGATACACACCAAATATTATTATCGTTAACAATTCCACGCCTGTTGTGTGACTGCCAGGGTGGCCTAAATTTATGTTTTGATTTGGCACTACTATTACTGGTCGTTACGAGCGGTGACGTCATCACAGCGGACTATAACATAAATAGGCCGACTTTTATAATGTTACGAACATTTAAAGAAAAACCCGCGGCACATCTGCGATTCTTCCACGGCACACGGTTTGAGAATCACTGGGTTAGTGTCTGACTAACAACAGTTCATAATACAACCCCTCGCATATTTTGAATCGAAATTAGTTTGAATAATGGAAAACATCCTTTGAAATGACTGAAGTTATACCCTTCCAAAATTCTTCACCGATCATAAACTTTACTTGATCAACTCGCTGGAAATGAGTACCCATCAGTGTTTAGTAGGATGACGAATAGGGCGTTATAAAATCATAGAAGTATCATTTAATGAAAGATTCACATTTTCAAAACAGCATTTTTTAAAATATTAACGATGTTAGGATTGTGTTAGTAACATAAAAGTAACTGATTTCCTTATTTTGAAATGGTGAATTGACATTTGAATGAAAACTAATCATGTCTATGTTAATGTCCCGAGTGTCTTAATTTACATTTTAATTTAAATATGGATTAATTTGAATTAAAATGTAAATTAAAATATATTGATGTGATTAGATGTCTCACTCGGTACACTCAAGCATGGTTATGAACTGCTTTATTAGAAGTGCTTCTGTGATGATCCTTTCATTACAAGTATCAAAATTCGAGTTAAATATTTTGAATTCACTTTCCCGATTCATAGTTTCCCGATCTTTATATTTCGTCAGATGTTCCAGAATTAAACATTTCCTGCTCTGTTGAGAAGGTTCGGCTACCCATTATTTACCAAATACTAGTTGCATTACAACCAAGCAAGTATAAAAGAAGAATACTTTGCAAACCTAAAACAGAAGACCTGAAGATGCCTGTGAAGGGGAACATATAGTCATACATAAATGTTATATCGATAAATAACGTTTTGATTATATTTCTGCAGCGCCATTTCTGCAGCTTAAACTTTCCAAAAGTTGTTCTTTACCACCAAAAGATCTTTACCAAAAGTTGTTTTCCCAAAAGATTATGGGAAAGAGTTCGATATACCAAGTTCAGAAAATCAGATTTTTAGTAATGAGGAGTTCAAAATAAAACCAAAATAAATTGAAATAATTAATAAGGAATCCAAAAAATGTATTTATTGCGAAACAATACCTAAATTCAAAAAGTTTTGAAAAAATAAAAAAACAAATCGAAATTTAATTTTTTCTATTTAATTTATAATAGCAAATTTATTTTATTGAAAAAAATTAATAATTAGTTTATTTTAATTGATTCAAGTATTATCATCACGATTACACAACTGTGCCAAATTTCAGCTCAATTGGACAACGAAAAGTAGGTGAAAAATGATTTGCAAGATTTTCTGTAAACATAAAAACAATTGATAAAAGTGTGGTGAAAAGTGGGTTGGATTATATTTACACATTTTTTTGATATATTCCGTAAAATAATTTGCCTTTTTAATTCAGAAATCTAACAATACTCTCGTGAGAATAATTAGTTCAATGAGGTTTTTGCGACACCAAATCAATAAGATTATTATAAAATAATTCATTTCTTAATACATTATTCTGTAGACAAATATTTAAGAACTTCTACGAATATTTTATAATTTTCTATTATTTCTGATTCGGATTTATTTTTTAATGATTTGTTAAAATAAATAAGTCCTCTGAGGTTTCATTAGATTTCAATATGATTTTTCTACGTGGAAGTGAGTGATTCTTTTTCATAAAAATTTTAACTTTTTAAGAGATAAGTAAAATTATGAAAAAGGAAAAGATTAGTGAGTGTATTAATTTTTTTAAAAAAATTTTACTCAACTTTCTCTACTAAAAAGATTTTTGGCGGCAAATAAAGGTTGAAATATAAATTGAAAATAAAATTAAGAAGAGGGTCTAGCAATTTATATTAAATAATAATTTTTACTTTAATCTAAAATGGTTTTCGATTCATTAAATAATTGTTGCAATTAATTGAACTGTCTTGCAATCAATAAAATAACTATACGGAAATAATAAATTTTTAAATACATACATTAGGTGTACAAATATGAAAGTTCGCTTTTTACGATTTAAAAATTAAAATTCCAAAAAAATTTAATTAAGCTTTTATTAACAATAACAAACATTATTAAAAACAACATTATTCCAATTTATTGGTAATTTATGGATTCCATCAAAAATGAATTTCGGTTTGTGAGGGATAATTTGGAATGTTGTAAGTTTGTTGTTTGTATGCTGTTTAGATTTGTGACTCTCCTACTCAGATGGTGTTGATATGTTATTGATTAATTATTTGAATCTAATGAAATTAATTTAATGATATTAATTTTAAGTACTAATTAATTAAAGTTTGATAATTATGAATTTTAATAATATTTTCAGTAAATGATTTTAACTTAGTAAATGTAATATATTTTAAAAATTAATATTTATTTAAAAAATTATGTAATGACTTTTATCCAATAAAAATTATGAGAAATTAAAATTTATTATTAAACTTTCCCATTCATTGTTTTTTTAGATTTGAATATATTAATAAAAAAACTATATCAATCAAAGAAAGATGACCAATGAAAATTGTTGTGAAGAAACTGTTTGTGTTGTCAATAAATGTTTGCATACAAATTGTGATGCTGTTAATACGGATGTTTTGACGCAATCCATTTATCGAGCCATCGTGTTTTGTGAACTTCTGTTCCGCCAATCCGTGTGACATTAATCAAAATAAGTGATAATCCGATGGAGCAATGTCAGGAGAGTAGGGCAGGTGGGGTTAGATTTCCCAGTTCAGTTCTTTTATTGTATTTATGACCGGTTTTGCAACATGAGGTCTCGCATTGCCGTGAAGTAATATCGGACAATCGTGTCTTGTGCTCCATTCTTGTCGTTTGGTGGCAACTTCTCTGTTCATATTGATTAATTGATCTCCATAACGAGCCGCCGTAACAGTTTCGTCAGTTTTCAGAAGTTCAAAATACAAAATAGCCTTCTGATCCAACCATATGCATTGTAGTACCTTCTTTCCATAGATGTTATGCTTGGGAGTCATCTTTCGCCTTTCCTTGGTCTGTCCATGATCTCAATCGCTTTGGATTATCGTGATGGTCTACGGCGGCCTTTGTTGCTCAGATCAAAATCGCCATTTCTGAACCTCTTAAACAATTTCTGACAGGCTCTAGCAGTGATTGTATCTTCATCATATACTTCAGCAATCATTTTTTGAGAATCAATGACACTTTTCATCAAGTTAAACATGAATCAAAGACCTTCCCACAAATGCTCTTTTGTTGGAGCTTCGGTGGTCATCTATAAAATTACAATAAAATTTTATATGCTATTTTTTTTAAAAATTCAAAGTTTTATAAAACGCTTAAAACACTCTACATTATAGATACAAACAAATGTTATAGAAAAAAGTTTATTTATGGAATAATATTAGACAAAGTGAAACGAACTTTCATATTTGTACAATAAGACACAGTGAGGTTCTGGTACGGGCTTATACTTATCCCAGATTCTCTTCCACATCTTCATCGTAGATAATTATCGATTATAATCACTGTTTCCTGAAGTATGTAGGTGTCCCTCGGATTGTGTCTGGAATCTTAATATTGGACAAATCAAACGCATCTTGCGGATCATCTTCTTGATATTGTCGGGGATTTAGGTACATAAAACTCCTACAACTAATTTCAATAACAATAACACTGTGCGATCCTGATACTTGGCTTTAATAACCATACGAAGTGCTTCATGCTTCGCGAAATTATCCATGCTTGCCCTTTCCAGCTTTTTTATTAAAGAAGCACTTAACGTCAATAAGAACAATGCGCTTCTTATCATGGAAATAAACATGAAGATAACCTTCAAGGTTTGATGGAGCAAGGTGGTTGGAAACTTTAACGTAAAACTCTGAGTATGATACATTATTAAAAACATTTAGGTAAGTCTCATTTGAATTTTTATTGCATTTACATTTAGAGTCATTACAACTCTCATAAGGTCTTTCATCATTTGTCTATCGTTCTAATTGGTTTTCTTATTTCTCTTTTTAATCATGATTATTCGAACAATTTTTCTAAATTATTTTTTTAAAATATTTTAACCTCTAAAAAATATTAATTAAAAATAATAATTTTTACCATTTCTCAATAAATCCCAAAATAATCAAAATGTCATCCAATTATTAAAAATGCATTTAATTTAAATTTTACTAAAAATTATCAAACTTAATTTTAATTGTGAAATTAAAAATGTGAACTTATCAAATGATTATTTTAATTATGTTCGAATAGTCAATCACTTTAAACTCAACATACAGCATCACTACATTTACACATTCAAACAATTTAAAATATTCCTCACAATAATGTCAATAGACATAATGTCAAATTTTTGATTATTAGTAATCCGCCTGTCAAAAAGACCTTTACCATCATTATATAATAAAGGTCGAATTACATGAAAGTCATTTTTCAATTAATAAGTAGTTTTTTTCGGTTTTATAGTTCTTAATCATAAATAGTTAACCTACGCCTCAGAGGCACCCACGTCGTAAACATATCATTGTCTCTTTTTAATCTGTGCGTGAATTTAGCTGTCATTTTCAGTCAACTAAGTCGTCAGTGTACCGTGTCGCGAGATAAATTAAAATAATTTACTAACATAAAATACACAGGTCCAATAAGCATACGCCTTTAAAGCGTAAGATTATCTTTTCAGGACTTCGTCATAGGGTTAACCTTGTAGGTTTAATAGTTTAAGTGAGATTTTTGTACAGAAGAGGGAACATAACACAAATCATCGAGTTAGTTTACAAATATACAATAGAATTAAGTTGAATCAAAGTAAAGATAAATAAAATAAAATGAATGTATAATAAGAAAAAAAACATAAAACTAAGTTACCGATGTTGGTTTGAAAATTCTATCAGGATCCCATTCGACATTAGGGCGTACCTAGATTGGATTAATTATTCATTATATTATAATAAATATTAAGTTTCACACCAAATAAAATTACACATGAGTTTAACCTGTTCAATTAATTGATTTAATTTCATTTCGGAAGCCTTCTGTTGATCTAAAATTTGTTCTTTTTTCATCTTTTCTAATTTCAATTTATCTAATCTCAAATTTTCCCGATAATTGACACGTTCTTCGTCGATGATTGCCTGCTTCTCTAAATATTCTCTTAGCTCTTCAATTCTTCGTCTTTTTTCTTCAATTTGTTTTTCAGATTGAATGTGTTTTTCAAATTTATACTGGACTATCTAGGTTACAAAAATAATCGGTTTACAAATAGTTTTAAATTATTAAAATAATGATTAAAATAAATTTTATTAATTTTTTTAAATCATAGAATTTGGGATGATATAAAACTCCAGATAAAACCTCATACAGAAAAAAATATGATAACAATGAAATAAAATAATAAAATGTTATACTGACAAACTAACTTAATACAGGTCTGTCCAGAAAGTCTTGACCGACTTATAGACAAGTAAAAGATAAGCATTTATTGTTATTTTCATCATCATCTCTAATGTGTTCAAATTATTGTCCATTGTGAGCAACGCACTTCTCCCACCGTTCTGGATGTTTTTTAATTCCTTTAGTAAAGAAACGCTCCAACGTCACTTGAAATTCTTCAGCAGAGTTGTAATTTCGTCCTCAAAGGGCGGTTTTCATTAGGGATAATAAATAAAAATCGGAGGGAACGAGGTCAGGTGAGTATGGTGGATGGGGCAATACAATGAAACCGATTTCCCGCAGCTTATTTACTGTTTTGTTGCATGTGTGGGGTCTGGCGTTATCATAAAGGTAAGTAATTTAACTGATATTTTGAAATTAATTTTTTTACAATAGGAAAAATTGATTATTTTTTAATTATATTTTACAAAATCATTCACATATGTATATGTTATCTATACTAAAAATATCATAGACATTTATCAATGCGTTCACTAGATACTTATAGAAAACCATCGGTCAAAACTTTCTGGACAGACCTGTATAAAAAATCTAAATTTTTATTAATAAATAGTAATCTTCAGTTTACAGAACAAAAAACGTAGAAATTTTCTTATGGAGGGGGGCAAAATTAAAAACTTGAAACTTTTTTGAAAAGAACAATTATTTATTTATTCAGTTTCCTTCTCATCAAATTCAAAATTATAAATTTATAAATCACATTTATCTCAGTCGAGTTTGTTGAATTTGCACGTCTTTCAATTTTGCCTTTGTTTTTCGGTTCTTCAGTACTTAAAGTACTTTCATGAGTTCGATGATCTTTCAATAAATGCCGTTATAGGCATCTATCCGTTTTGTATCTTTTATGACAATTTTCCAAACAGCACAGGAAGGATTTGTCGCTTTCATCTCGTCCCTGTTGTGCCGTGACTATGTGCACGTTCTTTATGTGCCTTGTTAATTCCTTCTACTCCACGAAGTTTTTGAAGCAAGAAGGGAAAGTACATTGTATTCTCATTATTCGTGGTTGAAGCATTTTCGGATACTCTCTTTTTTGTTCTACTGACTCTTTCAGCTTTTCATATACATCGCCTTTAATTAGGTGCTTGAATTCCTCGTCAGTGTCAGTTTGACTTCTCTCCTGCAAGCACTTTTCTAGCTCGACTATATCCTCGGGGTCATTGAACACCCATACCATATCGCGAGCGATACGTTCTGCCATCAGTTGCTTTTTACGGTCGCTGATTTTTCGTTCGGATGATGCTAGTTCGGATCCTAGAACTCTTTTCACCACATACACACTCTTTAGTCTGTTGTATTCATGTTCACATGTGATCAATATACTGCCAAGATAGCAGAACTATCGACCCATTAAACAACTTTTTCACCACACAGAACTTGCAATATTCCAGTTCCCGAGTGATCAGTAAGGCACATGACTTTCGTCTTCGATGCACTTATAGTCAACCCAAAATATGAAAATGTGTTCCTGAGTAAATCCTGGTTTCTACAGACTCGATCAATATCAGAGTCGGTCATGTACAGATCATCCGCGTAGGCAAGTTTACTGACTTGAAACTTGTCACCCTTTTCATCGATCAGGGTAATTCCTCCCCTAAAACCTTTTTGTATAGCCTTTTTGATCACTTCATCAAAAACCAAGTTGAATAAACTTGGGCCCATGACACATCCCTGTCTTACACCCCTTTCATAGAAAAATTACTATCTTTAACAGAGGCAATAAAATTCTCATGGAATTCCTTTACTAGACAGACGATCTTTTCGGTGAGACCGAAATTTTTAAGGTACGCCCACAGAACTTCTCGTGGGATGCTGTCAAATGCTTTTTCTAGGTCTATGAAGATCACATATACTTTTTGACTTCTGTACCGACCTTCTTCCAGTATACGTCTAAGTATACTCACGCCTGCATGGTTCCTCTTTTCGGCCTAAAACCAATTTGCCATGGGTCTATCCTCTCTTCCATCACTGGCATCATCCTATTTACGATAATTCGTGCAAAGACTTTGCCAGTGACTTCCAAAAGGAAAATACCTCTGTAGTTATTTGGGTCGGATCTTGCCCCATTACCCTTAAAAAGGGTTACTACATTCGCGTTCCTCCAAGCCTTTTGGAACTGTTCATGGTCACCGTTCCATATCATCTCAAAATCTAGCCTTAGTTTAGAGATAAGTGGTTGCCCACCCAATTTCAAAACTTCGCCAATCACTCCGTTTGAGCCAGGAACTTTCCGTTGCTCAGTTGAGATATAGCAATATTGTTCCTATACAATTTTTTGTACACAATTTATTTTTCGGCAATCACAGAGAAAAAATCTTTATGAAAATATTCTTTTATTCCTTGTGTTGGGTGTGTTATTATTAATGCTGGATTTTATATTATTATTTTAATTTTATTAATTCAAATTTGTGTGTTTCATGTTATGCTTTAGCATCTTAATTTATTTTGACCCAACATATTATTTAGATATGTCTCTCCTCTATGTGTTCCTAACTCACACTTATTAGAGATTCATATCGTACCCCATCAACCCCATCTGGCCCTTTGATCTCGCCAGTGAAGTTGATGAAGTACCTACTGGGGTCCTACATTATATTTAAATATATTAGGTCTATGAAAGTTGA